>UXGC01000886.1:0-46852 GCA_900480045.1 Eurytoma adleriae
ATTATGTCAATTAAATAAATTTCACGAGCATTCATTCACTGGTGGGCATTCAACTACTGGCGCAGTTACCCCTATGTGAGCGCAGTTTGTACCTTTTTATGAACTTAATTGATCGCAGCGGGAATGGTATAAGATCAGTGCCATCCGATATAATGTTGCCTAATTTTGCATGTTACTTTTCGTTTGTTGACAAAAAAAAATCAGCTAGAAGCTGTAAGATTCTTTTTTCGATTGTGACTTATTTCGGATCCCACTTTTAACTGCAGCATGCAATTGCGATGTGTACATATTTTGCGTAATTATTGAAACAATTATTTCCGAGGAAATGGTAACACGACAAATATAGGCAATAAAGTCCTTAATAGCACAATTTGTATCGTGTCGTATCGAATCCCAACAATAAGGAATATATAGTTAATAAAACAGAAAGAGGGAGAACCGTAGGTAGTTACGATACGAGTGCAGTCAGACGTATGTAGATTTAGAAAATGATGTGGACAACCTTTGGTCTTCTTCTCTTTTTACGTGTTTTTGTTATGCCTGATTTGCTATTCTTCGCAATTTTCGTTGAATATACGCCCCGAGGGGTGTTTTTATCAAATTTTTTCCTTCTTTTTATTCGGTACATATCCATATTTGATAAATAAAATGCGTAATATTGTGCATGAAGCAAGATACATTGCCTTTATCCACTTGAGGAGTACTGGAATGACCAGTTTCTTTCTATGTATTCTTGAGATCTCAAGAGCTCACCTCTCCCCCTGCCCATCCTCTTCTCTATTATGATTTGCACATGGAAAAGAATGGAATAATAACGAAGTGGGGTGACGTTGCGAGTGTCGATTTCCTCCTTAGCATTTTCTCGAAAGTTATGCGAAAATCAATATGAATTACAGAGTTAAGAAAATGCCGTATTCTTCAAACTATTTTGAAGTATTGCGTACAAAATATTTTCAGAGTATGCTTTAGAATTCTTGATTTATTTTACTGTTCAATACAGTCTAACCAGAGTCGAGTGTAAAATTTCAAAGTCATAATTTATTATGCATTGGTTGATTCTAATTATTAATCTTTTGAGATTAACTGAAAAGCGTAATAAATTTAATTGCAGCATTATTTATTTGGCGCACTCTTATTATGATTTAACCATAAGGAAAGTAAACTCTTAAAAAAAGTCGAAGATCAGAACTGACTAGACGCAGTTAACGACTTTCTTAATCCATTAATAGGCGTTTACAAATCCTTTGAGAACACAAGCTCTAAGGAGTTTACAAATCCTTTAAGAACACGATATGTCGTAACATCACAGCTTTTAGTAAAACAACGCGAACTCTTTCGATGTGATTAATCGAAGACGAGCGTGTCTTCGGTTTCATCTCCCCTTATGTTCGTGGAATAAACGACCTGAGGGATAAATTGTTTCTGCCATCTGCGATAACATACCCTGAGTAATTTCAGTTCTGCTGATCTTAGAGTTTTAACGCAAAAAATAATACACGACCTTGTTCGAGTATACCTTATTTCTTACCTTAGCAAGAAAAAAGGAAATTTTACGCACTAACAAAAAATATTTTCAAATAGCAGAATCTCCTATTATTTATTATAAATTTTATTGTAACTAGAATGTATTGATTGTAATATTTTTTTACTTTTTTATGGTATTATAGTAATACACAGAACAGCCCCCTTTTAGTGTATAAAACAATATAGCGATATGTATTTAATATAACATTTATTTTAAAGAAGCATACTAAATACATATCAACTTATAGATTATTACAATACACTACTTTACTATTATACCGTCTGTCATCATTTTTAATTATTTATTTTAAGCTTTTCCTCTCGCCGAGCCTGTATGATATCTCGAAACAACAGCCTTTCCCCGAAAGCCCGGCTGCGAGTCGTTCAACGTTCCCGGGGCGCAACAGCGCCGTAAATTATCCTTCGGTCGCTAATCGAGCGACGGGCACTCGTGCGGCCCGCGTCCCGATAAACAATCGGCGCGCGAGCGGGTCGGGCGGCGGGAAAAAGGGTCGGCCTCGCTCGCACTCCTCGCCGAAGAAAGGAATGGGGTCAGTCGCAATTATCGCGAAACGCCGCTGAGATTCACGATTACGGGGGAGAATGGGCCGCGCGATCGAGTCGATTAAGCCGACGACCGTGACTGCTCCACTTCTTGCGCGTATACATCTGATCGTCGCGCGCTCGCCGTTTTTCAGCGAACCGATGCGCCTAGACTACAGCGATGCCGCCGTATTTCCGTCGGCCGAATGGAACTTGCGGAATGCCGCGCGACGTGGCTTTGATTCCAGTTTAATTTTCCAACGTTGAGCTGGGATAATGGGGATTTTATTTGGCGCTCTCCCCCTGCTAAAATTTTCGAACGCAGGGCGAAATTTTTCTTCTATTTCCAAGAGAAATGATGGATTGCGGTACATTGGCGGGTATCGATTATTCAACAGCTTGCAATCTTTTTCTTTATCTTTCGAGAGCAGCATTTTTTGTTCTCGGAACTGATGTTTTCGCAGATCATTATAGAGAATCAATGCGGGATTAGCTGATAAACGGTGAAGTGTTCTTGAAAATTATGATAAATAACGTCTCACTTGAGGAGTTATTTTGGGAATCTCGATTAGATATCTTCCAGTTCTAGCGAAATGAACTTATGATATTTTGATTAATATTTCCCCATTATTATATGTATCACGTTTGCAATTCAAAAGAGAATTTCATTGTTGATACAATATTGTACGTGGTAGATTTCTCTGCAAAATAATACAAGAGATATCTATGCAAATTAAAAATCTTCAAGTATCTTATTATATTTATTATTATCATTACATTATTTTTGTGTTTGATTATTTCTAATAAAAAGGTTTAAATTAACTAAAGAATGGTATTATTAAAAAAATGTTGAAATCCCAAAAAAATAAGAATTTATCTTCAAAATGAAAAACGTTTTTAACATAACTTTTTGTACTGTCATATTAATCATCTCATGAGTATTGCACATCCACAACAAAATTTTAATATAATAATGATAACAATAATAAGACTATGCTACTTCGTTTTTACCAGAAACTTGCTGCGATAAAACCATCCCAGAATCCATCAACTTTACAAGCTCTCGGCATTCCCCCCCGGTCTATCGACTCAGCAGCGATCTTGGCCGCATCGCTCCTGCCGGAAAATTTCCGGCTAACGGACATCACGCGCCCGGAGAGTCTATTCAATATTTGCCCCGAGGAAACCCCCCGCCGCGCCTCCAGGCACGGCCGGAAGCCCAAGTTGCCCGAGGGGCTGCAGGGAAAGGAAAACAGACGCGCGCGCCCGCCGCGATAAGGCTCGAAACTCTCAGGGACCGGTGAACTATCACCGCGACTAGGCGTTCGTGGGGACGCGCCGCGCGGAAAGTCAATTTACTCGCCGCCGTAAATATTTGCCGCGGCCACCCCGCGAAATCGCTATAAGCCTGTATCGATCCGCGGAATTTGGAGGGACGCGAATTTTTCTTATCTGGCCGGTATATCTGGAGCAATTAGCAATTTAATCAATCCGGCGTGATGTTTGCCGATGGTCATCAACACCTGTCGCCACGTGCAGATTGACTGATATGCAGATCGAATTGAATATTGTAATGTATTTACGTTATATAACTGCTGATGTAATTGTGTGCGTGCCGAGGCCCGCATTAGCATTTGCAATTTAGTGCTCCCAAATTATTTGTTGTCTGAGGCTTGATTGTCTAAATGTAATTATTGCGTAACGGTTTACAAATAGAGTTGCGCCTATATATTGGAATTAGCGGCATTAAGGAATTTCGGTGGTAACTGTAAAATAAGATAATCGCTCTGGTTTTCGCGTTTATAATTACTAGTATTAAAATTGAGAAAGTTTGAATTGAGTTTCTAAATGCAATTATTCTGCATTAATATAAATTTAAATCTAGTTAGTCTTAGTATTTTATTAATTTTGTTTTATTTTAATAATTCAACGCGTTTTAATCCCCTAAATAATTTAGAGCTTTAGGCACATTTTTATAATTTAATTAATCATTCCTATGTAAAACTTGTACTTTAAGTACATTTATTAGCTGCCAAGTCACATTTTAAGAAATACTTGTGATGGGACACTTGGCAAAATGATGCTTTTTGGGAATCGAAAGTACAACTCCTTGTTTTGCAAGGAAACAGGTCCCATTGGATAGGATTTGGATAGAAGATGCCTCTCTTTTTAACTTTTTTTTCCATTGGGTATATAAAACGCTTCAACTGAAAACACTTTAGAGTCGGTATACATCTCCCCCATACTTCTTCAATCGTCCTATCGTCTTGTATAAAAAGAAGGTGGAGAATCAATCTAATTCGATAAAAAATAATCAACTCAATTATCGAAACTTCAATCAACAATCTTGAGCGATAAAAAGACAAAAAATTCCAAATCCAAGTAATTTATTAGATACACAGAAACCTCCTGCTTCTGTTAACAAATGCAGAGGGTAAACAGATCAGCCGTTACATCACCTTCCTTTGCGAACTGTCTATGCCTATGACGAGAACAATCGATCAGGGTCAGTGGAATCTTCATCGACAGCCAGGACTGGAAAGATTCATCACGCGAAAAAAGGCCTGTGAACGCTGACCTCTCGGAATTAGATACGAATCTCTGTACGCGTCCCCCTGGGAGTAGTGCCTCAACCAATTTTTTTTTCATCTTTGGAGAGATGATATGAAAAAAAAACCGAGATTGCGGTCGGCCTTTTCGGGATGTGCGATCGGGAGCTATAACAAGTGTAAAGAATGGCCTGTGACCTTGGGTTGGAAATTGGATAAGCATGCATATCGCCAGCTATAAACAAATTTTAAACATACGTACTAACAAAGAATAGCAATTATTTTTTTATTCTCTTTTTCATATTTATTACTTTTATTTTAGTGTCTAGAAAACTAATTATTTAAAATAGTTCTCGAAGAATAAATTAATTACAAATTCGCGGAGATTTTAGAACATTTTCTATAAAAGCAGAAGTGAAAAGAGTTAAAAAGTCACTTGAAGCAATTGAAAACTTTACCATTGCGGTTCAGAGTAGCTTACTTTTCTCACGAATTGAGTGGTTGTTCATGACTGCAAAATAGCATTAAACTTTATTTCACGAAAATTTAACTTTGAATATTTTGAAAACAAAGTAATTAACTGTTCTGCAATTGACACATGTCGAAAAATGATCGTGAGCATGCAAATACACCTTACATCAAAAAAATTAAAAATTAAACAAAGTACCTAATTAATATGTCAACTTGCTTATATATCATTATAAATTTAAAATAAAATTTTACAAAAGATTGCAGCAATTCCAAGGTTAAAGATAATTACCTTCGTTGACTATAGGTAGTAACACCTATTTTTACCTGAGGGAATCAGAATTAAATTATCGCGTTTTTATAGGATCGATATAAATTCACATAAACGTATAATTACAGAACGAAGGAGCAAAGTATATCTGCAGTAGTGCCGCAAAGTTTCGCCGCGTTAAGCCACTTAACACGGAGGTGGGTATCGAGATTTTTACGTCATCCCGCTGGTCGACCTTTTCGGTATGCATATAGGCCGCTGAGTCAGTATTTTTTTCCTGAGAGGAACGCAAACTTCGGACTACCTATTTTTGAAGCTCGCGTAAGAATCACTCATGAACCTTTGCCTATATATTTCATGCAAAATTACGCGTGCGCGTTATTAATAGCAGTGACTCTGCTTACGATTTCTCAATAGGCCGGTGCCCGAAAATCGTAAGAAACTAATATTTTAGAAATTAATTGAAGGGAGGAAACTGAGTTTACGAATGAAGCTTTTCGAATGTAGAAAAAGTTCGATTATTAGAATACTTGATTCTCGCATGCAATTAAAAATTGCATTTAGTACTCTCTGCTACTTGGAAATTTCATTAAAACTTCGCGGCGAATCTTGCGTTCGAGTTTCTTTCTCCAGTTCTTCAGCCCGGCCTCCCAGTTTCTCCCTTTCCAAGAAAAACACGATGCTGAAGCGTAACAGCCTGGATTTGTCTTTGGAACTAGATTAGATTTCTTAATACATTTGTAACTAAATGGTTGACTTTAGTTTTCTTCATAATAAATTGCGGACAAAGAAGTCTTAACGAGCAATTTAAATGCATCGATCAGGATAATGTAAATTGGAAGATAATATAATTAGAAAGCAGGACTCCGATACTTGCCTTCGTTAATCTTATAATAAAAACGTATGTAACAGAAAATTTATTTAAACAGATTTTTTTAACAATGGCGTTATATTTAACAAGAGTAGAAAACCATTAAATTTTAATTAAGAAGACGTACCTAGAAACCTTTAAACTTCATGATTTTTCCTTTCTTTTTCTTTTTCCAATCCTGCAATGAAATTTAATATTACTTTAAAAATTTGCGCCTAATAAGAAAATTGATAAAATTTTAATATATTTCTGTTATTCATTATTTAAACATTAAATTTGAATTCGGAAGTGAAAGCAAATATTGAAAATTATTTTATTTCGAAAAAGTTCGTTATTGAATATATCAATTGCAAATCCGTAAACCTGTTTTTTTTTAATAAACTAAAAGCTAAAAAATTTATCAATTGAATAAATTTTTCCGGATGCACTCAACAAAAGCAGAAGTAATATAATCCGACCGTGAAAAAAAAACAGAATCAACACGTCACATATGCGCCCGAAGCTAATATGATTCAAAGCTCGCACAGCGAAACATCGGCAGCAACGACGCGAAAAGGAGCGAAAAACAAATTACTCCCACAGCGGGAGTGTAGGCTTGTGCGCATCACAGTTCAGTCCGCTTCATTCGCAGCGCATCGCTCATCGCCGGCAGGAGCCCGCTTACACCGACACATCACGTACGGGCCGGTAGTCGGGGACACGTGCATCCGCGGCCCAGCGGCGCCAACCGGATTAGAATTTTCAGGAGAAACGGCCTAGAAAGAAAAGGGGCGGATGATCCGGACGCGCACGTGCAGCTACGAATTTGCCGAGCTTATTAAGGGAGCGACCTCGTGCAGGGCTGGGAGGTCCGAGATGCGGCGAAAAGCGAGGGGTAGCTGGCACGATGGGGAAGAAAAAGGTCTTTTGAGATTTGATCCGCGGAGACGCGCAAGTGAGGGGATGCTGAGGGGTTTAGGATTTGGGATATAAGAAAGTTTTGCTGATAGGCGCGCAGTTGCAGCGACGCGCATTTTTCAGGGGGATTATTATGAGGTTCATTTTTTTGGAATTTAGCGAGCGAGGAGAATGAGATAACTAAATTTGTACCGTGGTTTATCTCGTTGGTGTAGATTTGTAAATATCCAATGATGCATGTGCTGAGGGAACCTAATTTGTAAAACTGTGACTATATTATCGTATTAGCCTAGTAATAAATTTCAATTACATACATTTTATTTTCATTTTAGTATTATTTTTTTTGTAGGTATACTTTTTCTTTATTAGAAAACTATAATTTGGTTATATTTTTGCATAATTAATTGTTAGCTTCAAAGGAATTTTTTTCTGCTACTTCATTTTTTCGTAATTAATTAATTAAAATGTCAATTTTCATACTTTCAATATATTAAAATAATAAAAATTTTAATTACATGAGTTTGCTCGTTAAATTTGAGCACGAGCTTAACAAGGGTACATTGAAATGGAGTTTTCACTTGCATTTTTTTACAAGAACGAAAATACAATGGTCATTTTTATTATTATTATTTATTATCAATTTAAAAATTTCCTTTAATCAATGCAATTTTTTAATTGCTTATGCATAATTAAATGTATGAATATTTTTAATTATTAAAATTCGAGATACTAGTTACTGTGTGGGACATTAAAAATTAACGATCAAATTTATTTATAAAATCATCGCAAACAAAAACCAATGGGACGGATGTTTTCACTTACAATGCAATTAATCAAGAAAATATTTGCGTTACATACGACTGCGCCTAAATTCAACGTAAACTTCGATAAATTAAATGACAGTGCAAAAGCAGTTAACATTCAATTCCCTCCCTTGCGTCATTTCGAACTGTCGAGCAACGAGTCGCGAACCCAACCACCGTGACAGATACCCTTAACTATCGCGTTAAGTACACGGAGCCATCGAAGAGCGATCGTCTTTCGGAAAAGAAGTCCCGAGTCAGGGATGAAAAAGGAACGACGCGACAATCGAAGCGAAGAAGGCGGAAACTCCAAATGGGGAAATGGAAAAGTTGCGAAGTTAGATAAGTACAAAGAAATGTGCAGGGTGGCGCGCCGGCACGGCCGACAGCCCGGCTCGAGGTGATTTCCGGCCCGGGACAGAAGTTTCGCGGCTCGCGCTGATTGCGCGAAATACACCCTCGCAAGTTCGGCGCCGCGATGCTCCAGTGAGCGGCAGGCTCTTTAAACTCCTCGGTTCTCGAGTGAACCCGCGGCATGCAGCTCCGATATCGATGCGTGTATTGCGCACACAAGAAGCCACGACTATGCGAAAGTGATTTGCACCTCGCGGTCAGTGCTGCTTAATAATTTGAAATCAAGTTCATGAAAAATTTCGAGTTAATTGAAAAAATTTTTATTATATAATGTTTGTAATTTAATTCAAGATAAATTGTAGCTTTAATTAATCATAGTTTTTTTATGAATTTTTTGAATTCTAATACAGAAACGTATTGTTCTTACTAAATTAATTTTTAGATGCAATAGAAAGTTTGTGAATATAAAGTTGAAAAATTTAATTACGCGATCTTAAAGAAGTACAGTCAAATTGTACTAAAGAATGGGAATAATAATTTGAATGACCTTTTCATAATTCATGGGTATAATTTATCTAAAGATGATTATTTATCTATCTGCTGTATAATATCAAATAAAACATTGACTGATAATAATAGAATGTTTTAACATTCAAAATATTCACCACGCGCCTCGTGCGATTAAATATTTATGTATAACTTAGTAGTTTATAATTATTCAGAAATGGCTAAATAATTCAGTTAATAATAAATACTACTCATTTTTAATTAAAAATCTAATTGAGTATAAGTAAAATAAAATTTCTTATAGAAAAAATAAGTCTATCTCTATAGAACGATATAGTTATCTTTTCATAAGTAGGCAAATAGCACTTATTTGAACAATGTTAATAAGAGAAAATAGATCGTACGCACAAACTGTTTATTTGAGTCCACGTTAAAATACACACGAGCTCGTCATAATATAATGCTGCTCACTGCTGTAAATGCTGATAAGCATCCATCGCTCGTCTCTCCAATTACCGAAAACACGACGTTATCCCGACAAAAAACACGACACCGCGTTTTACATATCCTCTCTACACTCGCCTCTTCAGAAATTCACGTTTCGTAAACTTAAAAAAAGAAACGACAAAGTTAATTATACCCACAAATATGTCGCGCGTTCGATTTGCATTTACGCCGTCGCCGGCCTCCTCCCACTTCTATTTATCGCAGCGTCATCGCGCCGGTCTGACCATACCCGCGCTCTTACTACTTAGTCGCCCACTCGCGCTCGCGGCGGCCGCTCTCGCGTATTTACGGAGCGCGCGCAAGCGATAGGCATCTTACCTGCCCGCTTCTTTTTTATTTTATTAATAGCATTAGTCGTTAGTAGATGGGATCTGACAGCCGCGCAATCGACGGGGGGAGGGGGGGGGCTCTTATCGAGGAGGTCGCGATCGGTAGGCTGCACCGCTGCTGATTATCCCGCAAATGCGTTTGTTTTTTTTTTCGCTTCCGGAGATCTCGTCGACTCATTGCAGTGGATGCGACCGGGGAGATTGAATATTCCGGAAAGATTCCGAGCACGCCTTAATTGCCGGGATACCGGCGGACCACCGGCGAATCTGCGGTTGCGGGCCAATCTGGGCTGGCCACTCCTCAAAATATCCCGCCGTGGTCTGCTTTTTCGAACGGTACAAAGGGCTAGCCCTGGCACTTCTCGCCGGCGCCGTGATGGGTGATTTGATAAATTGATCGAGGTTGCAAATATACATTTAACGCATTAGCTGAGGGTGTGCGAGTGATAAGCAAGCGACTGGGCGCGATAATTGATTCGTCGATTATTATTGAATTTCGTAGCTGTTTACCTTAAGCGTTACGTAATGTCTGTCGTGCAGTTTCTGCAATTGTAATTGAACAGGTGGATTTGATTGGTGAAAACGTAAAAGTTGATTCGTATCTGGAATGGAGTTGTATAATTAAGTTGTTGCCGCAGTGCGTCGAAGTATATTTAGAGTAGTCGTTATTTTTACTAAATATGTTGAGTATATTTATGCGGACTTTCGAAACATTTTCATGGGCTGCATCGCTTTCATAAACACGAAAATTTCATCTAGTATAACTGTTATTCGTGGATAAAATAATGTTGTTTCTTGATGCTTTACCCACTTTGGAATTTGTTGTTTCAAAGTTATGATTTATTTTGCGTTTTACAAATAATTACTTGACGCAAGCTTTGCGCAAAAGCGGTAGATCAGGATAAACTAGCAGAAATTTTCTATCTCTTTTTTCAGTTTAATTACAAATGCTAAATTATAATGAAACTTTATCATAATTAAAATTAGAATTTGATTTCTTTTAAAGAATAATTGCTTTTAAATTATGGAAATAATCTTGTGGACTTTTTATATTCAAATAGTTCAGCCTTTAAATTATTAATAAAATTGACTTTCTATACATACTTATAAATGGTTAGTGACTTCACTAGTTATCTTTCTCTACAGTTTTATTTTTCCAAATTTACTTTTCTTATGTTTCTTCCTGGTTTTCTATCAAGTCAGTCTGGCTTTTTAACTGTATAACATTGAACATATTGAAAAGAAGTATTTTATGAAATGAAAAATCATTTAAAACTTAAATTTTAACGTCGGTGACGTAGTCATTGTTCGGGAGAAAAGTATACTCCAATTATTTTTTGCATTCATATTTATTTATTATTTTATTCCTATGCATAAGGACTTCTATATATTCCCTAGACAATTTCAAATAGAGCTGCGAATCGAGAGAAAATCTGTGCTTCAGGTTCTAAAATATTAATTCTACATTTCATGCATTCAAGAAAGTCAAATTCATAACTGCATGTATTAAATTGTTTAAGAAGTAACTGCGTGTATGTAGTTTGCAACATACTTTATTTAGCGAATAATATCCGCGCATGGAACATGAAAAGGATGGTAAATCGCTCTAGAGGTCACCGAAAGAGGCGTTTTTCCATTCCTTGCACGTAATCCTAGCGTCTCTGATTGAAATAAGCACGCGCACCATCGGCAGCCCGTCAAACGCAGCCGGCCGCAATAAATTTCGCGCGTCCTCCTTCGCGCGCTCGCTGCCCGGCCGGCTACGCCATCTGGCCGCACGTAATCCCGCGGCTTATCTGCCGAGCGCTAAACCGCCCGCCGCAAGCTCTGTTTACGCACGGGGAAAACTTATCGACGTTCGTCCCGGCCGATTTATGGGGAGCGCATTTGCAGACGATTCGATCGCTCGGTCCATTTTTGCCTCTTTAAAAGCTTGCTCTCTGCCTTTTTTTGCCCCAAGTTATCTATCTGACGTGCGTGTATTTCCGCTTTTATTCCCGAGCTGCGACGCGTGGGTACGGAGTCGAGAGCTGCTTTTTCATGAATTTTTTTGCCGCAGTTGATGTAAGCGCATTTTTGTGAATCGGAGTATCTCTAGGTCGGGGTTTTATAGACTCGCACTTCGGGAAATAGAGGTCGGTGGTGAGGAAACTATTTTTATAGACGACATGAATAATTGAAATTCGCAAGTTCCGCGCGGTTGGAATGATTCGCTATTCTGTGAATTAATATATATACATATATCCGCTCTATAGATCTAATATATTTGCTTTCCTTTTTTGACGCGGCTACACAATTTATTTGACGGAGGAATTCGCGGAAACGGGAACTTTCAAAAAGAATAAGCTTTCGTTTTATCAGGTAATATCAAGAGCATTCAGAGTCGATATTAGACGTCAGTCGAGAGTACACGTAATAGTTGCATTTATCGAGTGAAATGATTGACAAAGCGGTCAATTTAACAAGATATTAAATATAAATTTTCATTTAATCATAGTTATCTTGATAAATAACAATTTGTCAATCAGAAATTTTTGCGGAGTCTATCTGCAATGCCGTTGGCTGTACGGTAATGTTTCGCCATTACCGTAATGCGGGAAATTGAGAAAAAGGACTTGCATGCGGACTAAAAGATATACGCTTCGCACGTGCTCCAGGAGGATCCTCGTGACTCACTCCGTATGATGCTATACCTAAAACGCCGAAAATAAGATTCAAGTAGAGACTATAAAGAAGTAAATTGTACTTTAGCGAATTCCTTATATAATTCGCTCTCAGTTTATCTGAAATAGGTTCTGTTAATTACTATTTGCCTTTCTTATCGACTGGCCCACACTTCCGCTATTACTGTATTAAGACCCGTTGCTTTAATTCACTTATTGGACGGCGTGTACAGCTCTCTCCAGTATACCCTCCCCCAATTTACGCGAAAAATGCGCGGAAGTCGGTCAATTAACGGTCAATTGAAATTCCTATAAATTAAGTCCTCGCGTGAAAAGACATTAATCACTGTAGACTGCTGAAATCATTCGGACGGACATGAATCGCGCGGTCATAGTAAAAAAATACAAAAAAATAGCCCGGCGCAACGATTAACAGGGAAAGCCTAAGAGTCTGGAAGTTAAGTTACTTTATATTCAATTCTCACTTTACGCCTCCCTGGAGAGAGGCGGAACACATGGTTGGACGACGCGACATATGTCCACGGGCGGCCAACCGTAATCTCAATTCTGCGCGCGCGCCTCGATTGATTAAAGATAAAGTTGCCCGGTGAAGGCGACGCGTCGCTCGGGCGACGCGGAAAAAGGGGCCGCGGACGCGCCACTTTCCTTGATGAGATACGCAATTTTTCGGTCAGCGTGATGCTCTGTGCGGCTTTAATTAAAGAATTAAAGGTAAATGTTTGAGCTTTCTTGAGATGCCCATGATCTGATGTGTACATTTATTCTTTTAATGTACTTATCCCTAAAGCGCTGCTTTTTTCATTTCTTCAGTATTTTTGCAGTCTTGTTAAATAAAATTTTGTTTTATTATAATTCTCTGTATGCTTATCATACTAAATATTTACATTACGTTTCAAAACCATTCTTTTACCCTTGTTTTTTTTATATTTTTATGGATTATACTATTGCATTGCTCATTTTTCGATAGAAAATTAAATTAATAATATATTTCTTTTTAATTAATTATAATACGTATGAAACGTTAAGAAAAGTGCCTTCTTTTGATAACAGCAAGATCAAGTTTACGCAAAAATATTGGTTCTTATAATGAAGGAAAAATATCTTTTTTAAATACACTAGAACTCTGCGGCTAAGTGGCTGGAGTGTATGGCTTGCGCGGCGGTCCGGGTTTGCGTTTCGCCTCCAGCTTTTTTTCGCTGTGGCTTTACCGTGGCCCCGAGAAATAATGCAAGAAATGGTGTTGTCTAAGGGCAGAAATGTCCGTTAGTTGACTTGAGAAAAAGATTTACGTGCATTAATATAGTCGATAAAGAGTACAAGTTATTTTTCGAAATAAGTAGTAAATACCCTCAATAGTCAGACCGCGTCTTTTCATCGGACTAGACCAAAACTAATTTTTAACATAATTTTTGTTTTAAGTTGATCATACTGTTTTAGCAAAACATAAAAATTATCATAAACAAGTAGAAGATAGTTTTTTTATTTCTTATAACATGATTAAAGTCATCGAAAAATTGCGCCTAGTTTTGCTTTGAAAAACTAATATTAGCTTTATAATATTGTGAGGAACTTAAACAAAGTGCATTGTAATCCAATTTCTTTGATAGAAAAATTTAATAAATAAATATTAAAAAATTTTTGTTTATAAATAACATGAAATCACTTTGAATTAAAAATATACCGTAATTGATGAGTTTCTTTTTTGCAAAAATATTATATTTTCACCTTTTATTTTAAAATAACCGCTGGGAAAACAGTAAAGTATCTAATTATCAAAACTGTTGATTTTTTTTATTTAAGTCTAAAATTATTAACCGCGAATTAAAAACAACGAATGATAACCGTATAAAGCTATTAACATCTATGATAGATAATTTCTGTAAATCGTACACATTCAACATAGGATCAATCGAGCCTCGAACCGGGGAATAAAAAATCGACAAACTCCATTTTTTATCTCGGCGGTGGAACTAAACAAAAGCGCCGAGCAGATAAAAGCAGCTGGCAAGCGCGGAGGTGCGCGCAAAAAATAGAACGAAGCGTTGGCGAAAATTCGCGGGCGAATCAAAGCCGAGGAACGGAATCCGGTCGCGATCGCTCGCTCGGAACTTTTCTCGATTGTTGTTGCGCCCGGCAGCCCCCGGCAGAGTTTCGCCCGTCCGCAAAGCCTTTCCTGCGGCTTCCCGGTGCCGAGCAATAAAAACTCACCAGTGCGCTTTGAGCGGATTTTTAAATTGACGGAGGCGCGATGCCGTTGAATAATTGCACGCTGGATATTGTTCGAAAGTGCAAAATGACAAAGTTCTATGAGTGAATTTTAAAATAAAAATACACTCTTTTTATTTTTGCATTAAAAAATCTCTTTATATTTGTTGTTAGAGAAAATTGTAGGTACTTATATTGTAGAAGTTGTTTTTGTACAAAAATTTAATTGAAGAAGAGAAAATTTCATCAAATTGTTATTAAATATTAAATCTTTGTTTCTGCAGTAAATTGTAAATTGAAAAATATGAATGACATTTTCTTCTACTCTGCACTAATTATATTTTTTCATTATAATTTAAAAAGCGAATAAGAATTTACTGCTTTTCTTCAAAGTTTTTCAAAACAATGAGTTTATCAGATTTTTTAATACTACTAGCATTAATTACCCATTTTGCAAGCATATTAAAAGGGTAAGACTATTTTTAGTAGGGTGTTACTTTTATTGCGGAAGTTGAAAGAAAAATTTGAATAAATTAACACATTTAATTTGGCCCCGAGTTATAACGACCGCAATTATTTAATCTGACAAAAAGTGCTTCATTGTATGAAACATTGTAGCCTTATCGCGTCAACGCTCATTATGAATCTTTCATTAAAAAACATTTTATACGACCAAGAGGGACGAAGAATCATACAAATGCAAAGCAGTCAGTTGCGCAGTCATAATTAACCAACTAATTCAATTCGCACAGTCCGAAGCGGTACATCTGTCAACCCGCCGTCGTGCTGAGTTGCATAATTCCAGCATCCCCCAAAAGTTACCCCCCAACAAGTCGTCCCGTCAAAACTTCCTCTCTCAAACTGCCCCCGAAATTCAAATCCACTACCCTCTTTCACCCCTAGGGTACAAAGAAACCCCCATCTCTCTGGGAATTGAATTAGAGAATTGAAGACTCACCGGGGCGTGCGAAGTGCGGCCGGTGGTTGAATGTAGCGCGCACGAGGCTTTTTCTCACTTGCACGAGGGGAGAGAAGTAGAGCGCGCGCGAAGCGACCGAACGCGCCGTCGGTGCGGTACTGACGCCAGCGACGGAGCGCCGTGGCGCCTACCCCGCGGTGCGTACGCCTACCCCCACCAGCCTAACGGCGACCCCTCCAGCTGTTCGCGCGGCGCACGGTGCAACGGCACTTCCTTTTTTTCTCTTCGCTTTTCCTTTTTTTATTGATCGGAGCCAGTACAGAAGCGAATCGAGTGGGATTTTTGAGGAACTGCGAGATTTCCGTAGGGTGGGCGGTACTTAATGAAGCTTTTTTTCGTCGAGCTATCAATCATACACGAGGTGCCGCGGGGTTTAATCAAGGATGCCAATGATCGATTTGGGGGAATTAGACGAGGACGTGTCGAATTTTATACAAGCTACAGGTCGCTTTGGGGGTGAGATTGATTTTTTTGTGAAGAATTTCATTGATTATTAAGTAAATGTTTACTCAGTGAAATGGAGAGGAATGTTCCCGCTAATTTTAAAAATAATCCTGTTGGGTTATGTGCAATCGAGACGCGATAAAGTGTTAATAGGATTTATTCTCGTGGAGGACAAAAAATCGTCGGGGTGATTATTGTTATATTTACGTGGAATGTGGATTAATTTTAGAGACTTGTCGTAAAAAGTGTACTAAAAGCGAAGGAGATGGTTAAAATAGCTGACTCGTTATCTGCGAATTGCTCCTACGCTATTTTTATCAAACTCATCTAAATGAATTAATAAAAATACAAATTTAATTGCCTATTTCTGAGATTTTATCTTAATCAATGCCATGTGAAAGTATTTCAGGAATTGGAATATTTCAAGATCAATTAATTTACGTGTCTGTCAAAAGAAGTTAGTTTATTGTAGTATTCATTTCATTATACGTACTTGGAACTCTAACTTTGTCGTTTCATTTGTTGAATTTCGTCGAATATTAGATATCTATCCTCGGGTTTCTTATATGAATATATCGTCACTTCTAATGAAAAAGCACGTTTCAATTTACCGGTGAAAACTAGTTCCTTTTATAGAAATAGACTTTCACGAAGAAAAATATATTAGCGGGATTCCCGTGCGTTCGTTTGTGACAAAATTCCTTAAAGTCTCCGGAAAATTTACTTCAAAACCTCGTAGAAAACAAAAATATAGTTTGAAATATCGG
The DNA here is from genome assembly GCA_900480045.1 of Eurytoma adleriae. NCBI lineage: Eukaryota > Metazoa > Arthropoda > Insecta > Hymenoptera > Eurytomidae > Eurytoma > Eurytoma adleriae. Next base: position 16,703 of record UXGC01000886.1, read on the forward strand.
CAAAACCTAGAAAAGTTAAATAAGTTCCCAAAATAACCGTCCGTTGAAACATCAGCATTACTTAGCACCGCAGTTGGTACAAATTAACGACAACGAGGCAGCGGTACAACCGGACCCCGGGAAAAATGAGCCGGCAAAGAGGCCGCCGCGTCGAAATTGCCGAGAGGGCCGACCATTAACAGCAGCGTTTGAGCGGGGCCTCGCGCGCGTAATCGAGTCGCGCGTTTGTCGCGGGGGCGCGCTTTGCCGCGGGCAAACATCGAAGGGTGTGCGCTCGCCTCAAAGCGAACCCGCGTCGAGTATCGCGTAACGTCAGGAAAGTCGGCGAGGTGCGCGCCGGCCGGACACTCGATCTCTCATTAGCGCCGCGCGCACAGCCTCCCCGACCCGCGGCCCTGAGGCGCGTCCCACCCACGCGGGGGCGCGCGAAGGACGACCTGCCTTCCCTCTTACTTAGCTGTAACCGGAGATCGAGGTTGGGGTGCTCTAGGCGGGGGTTGCTCGGCGAAATTTGCGCCCTTTTTTTTGGTAGTTTTCGAAGGGAAATGAAAGAAGGTGTACGATTACGACTCACCTCTTTGGGTCATTTTATTTTTTTCTAACGAAGAAAAGTGTAGTGTTCGTTTAGCTGTTTCTTTGGTAAAAACTAACGCGATTAAAATCCGTCACGAAAAAAAGTTTTTTTGAGAGTTTGCTCTAATGAAGAGTTTATCTTAGAAAAAAGGATTTTTTTACACGGTTTCGTCGAAAAATGTGCTTTTCTTTGTTGGAATCCTTGAAATGCTTTTTTTCTGCAACAAATGTACGTGAACTAAAGTAGCCTTATAATTTTTTAAAGGTTTCGGCAAATATCTAATTTAATTCGGACTTGAACTGCATTTTCTGTTTAGAAGCAATTTGAAATTGTACGTATATTAAAATAGATTTTATTTTGTTACTGTATATTCAATAGTTTCCAACTTAGTTTCGTTTTCTGGAGCCAAAAAGTACTTTCAAACTACAGAAATAAATAAAATCTAACTTTTTGATTTTTAACTGATTTTGTGAATTGTTGTCAGAAGTTAATGAAAATAACGAGAAAGTGTAATGAATATTAGTATCGACATTCGCTTTTAAAATTATTACTCAGTGCCAAAGACTCAATTTATAGTTTAAAAATTAGTTTAACGATCACTAGTGAAATTAGCACGAAAATTCAATACCCATATAATAAATTCTGCAGCATATTTTTCTCAATAGTTCCATGACGTCAATGTTCATCTAAAATTATTTATTAGATTGCATTAATAACATTTTGTGCAAGGCAATCAAGTTTCGATAGGCCTTGTTAAGTTCTAATAGAGCAGATTTTAAAAAAGAAAAATTAGCACTGGCCTAATTTCAATTTGTACTGAATTACAGTGCAAAGTACGTTGTTATGAACGAAATTTTTTTAAAACTGCGAGATAGGTATAATACAAAAATTAAAAATAAAATTTTTCTTTATAAAATAGAAATAACTTTTGCACAAGTAAGCTTGAAATTAGGAAGATTAAATTGTACAATAGGCTTATTAGTCGTATGAATTGTTTACGTTCCAATATGAGACAAGCGCAACGAAGAGAAGCGAAGCTAATCGGATTAGACCGTAAGTCGTCACTTGACCACATAATGCTAGATTATAACGGTGCGGGTCAGTTCGAAATTTCTACAGGAAACCGATACCAACGCGGTTTCTCGTTCCTTGCCACTTAATTGCCCGAACACCCGAGATTACGGCCAGATACTTTATAGCGGAGTTTCTATTGAGAAATAATTACATCGACTGTGTCTAAGGGCATACCGTAATTAAGTTGCTCGAGCAATTTATCTTTTTTGCTAGGAGGAAATTTAAGATTGATTGGGAGCTATTTTTATGCGAGTCAAATGAAACTTTTTCAGGTGCTGCTTTTTAATTGTCCGAGGTAATAAAGTTCAATTTGCAGCATCGTTGATTGAATTGTTGTACGTGAAAACAAGTAATAACGAACGTGCAAATTTGATTTTAAAATAATAAAGGTTGACAAAAATAATTGAAATATAAAACGGTGTTATTTAAATTAAAACGTAACTAATATTTATCTCAAGTTTACCTCAACTCGAAAAAAGTTTATTGAAATAAAAAACGAAAATTTTAATTTTATTCTTTATTGCAAAATATATTATCTTATAATATTTAAAGTACTTTCACATAACGTTTTTAAGATTGCGTTTAAATTAGTAAAGAAAATACACGGATCTAAATAGAGTACAATAATTTAGTTAGTGTCAAAATGGACAACGAAAACTCATGCAAATAAATCGCAAACAAATAGGTTTCGCATACAATTATTCGCATTTAAAATATATTACAAAGTACGAAAAGTATTTTTTACACATGCGAAGGCTTAAATTCGATAACGAGGTGACATACTAATATTTCTCATTTGTCTTTTTCAAGATGGTAATAAATATATACTTTTCCGCTATAAATTACTTCTATATTTAAGTGCATATTTTATATGTTCAATATCTTTTCTCTTGCGGTATTTCTCTATTAAGTAATTTTCCTTATAACAATTCGTGGACGAATTAAGTGCATGTTTAGTAAAAGATGTTTAGAAATTACTTTCTGTAGATTAAAGTTTTTTTTACAGATAAATCTTGAACATTTTAGCCTGTTCAAAATTTATTCTAACTCTTACGTGCATTTTGTTTAGCTGCTTTAATATTCTTAATTGTTATTTAAGTATTTAAGTATTTAATGCTTAAATTGAAAAGAATGTAATATTAATTATAAGACAAAATTCTTTTTTAAAATAAAAGAATCAAATTTGGGATAAAATCATTTTAAAGTTGCATACAAATCATGCTTTATTTTTAAATAAATAAACATTTCGTTTTTCATTTACATCAATGATATATTAATTTATAATTTAATAGTTTTTTTCATATCAGTCTTAAGTTAAATCTAAATCTGAAGCTTTTATTTTTTGTTTGTTATCTCGTAAACTTATCTTTGATCTGTAAAGTAAACCGCTTTTACGTTTTTCATTAAATTAATTCGTAAAATTTAAGAGTACTGCATTATGTTTTTTTTTGTCTTCGATGTCATTGTTCTGAACGATTTGCCACTTTATGTTCGCTTTCTCTTTCAGTTCAAATATTTGAATAACAATTGTTATCAAAGATTTTAAAATAACACAATTCAGTAATAAATCAAGTGTAATCTTCAAAATTTATAATATTATGTTTTTATGATTGATAACAAAAATTATTTTTCTTATCCAATCCGATTCATTCAGATTTTTACAAGTGAAATGTTTATTTTGTTTAATAAAAATGTTGTATCTATCTTCACAGAAAAATATTTTATTATTTCTATCAAATTAATAATTATATTTTATTTATATGATTGTTGTAACAGTTAAATTAATCTTATTTTTTACATTTTCGACATTCACGTACCTAATGACTTTTTAACAGGTTTATATTAAACGCTGAAAAAATATTTTGTAAATCTTCTCACTTTCTATACTTTTTTAACTTTTCATTTATATTTTTAATTTTAATCACACAGAATAATTTTCACAAATAAACATACTTTATTGCACACCATTTGAGGATTTCAATAATTTTGCATCGACGTAATCGCACATAACAATTTCCATATCACTTCTTCTTCGATGTCAAAAAATAAAATCATTTTGTCCATTTTTATTCCTTAGAAATTAAAATAATCATCACAACGACGAGCATCTCCGTCTGCGTTAGTATAAATAAAACTGGTGATTAACGTTAAATGACTCAATGCAAAATTATCAATTCCTCGTGACGTCAGTAGTGCCAGCGAAGCTCGACCGCCGCTGGGACGAGAGCGAAAGTACGCAAAAGTCAACAAGGGGACGAAGAACGAGGCGATGACGGAGACGAGAATTCGCAGGTTCACGGGTGGGATTGGCGGCCGGAAGTTAATATCGGATCGGCTGCCAGACGCCGGTTTGCTCGTCCCGCCGGTAGTAGTGCGGCCTGTTGTCCCGGAAAACCGTCACCGCCGGAAATTGGTTGTCCTGGATGTACTTGAGCGTCATGCGTATCTGAAAGTCAACGGGATCATCGTTAGCCATACAAAATGAGATTATCCCTCTACGGGTTTAACAGCAGTCATGTAATTACATGACAAATTGAAAGCGATTCAATTAATGTTGATGAGGAAAATTTGCCCTTAATTTTTTAATGATTAAAACGAGATTTTTAATGCACATTTAATTAAGCTGTGATCAGTTTTAAGAAAAAGTTTATACAGAGAAAACTCGCTATCTAGCATCAGTAATGATTGCAGCACAGTACGGTAAAACTTATAAATAACATATTTCATTGCGTAACTAAAGGCTTTACGGCCTGTAGTTTGAAAATTACAATTTTCACATTTTTTGTGCCGCAATACCCACGTTTTTAAATAAATAAATTTTATTTTCACGTTAAGGTAATAATAAAATAGCTAGTTTTATTTGTACCTGAGACACGAAATGAGGAAGCTCCACGTCCGGTGCAGTAGACAAATGTTGCAGAATGAACTGGTCCGACTGAGCCAGCCAAAGATCAACGCCTCGCAAAGGGTCGTAATTAAATGGTCCGATTCTCAAAAGGCCAAGAGTGCAGTCGTAAACATCAAGTACCTTAAAAATACATTGAATGGTCATTGGTATTAAAACACATCAATTGTACACTTTATTTTATTCTGGTGTATAACTATGAAATTTTGCAAAAACTGTTTGACTTTTTTCTGAGACATTCTTTTCTTTCCCTCCATTGGTGCATCATTTACCTTTTATTACACTTTATAACTATTACAACGTCATATAAATTTATAAAGTTTTTTAGGAAATTGTTATGCTTCTTAGAAAACTAGTTCATGTTACTAACTTAGAAAACTGTTCATGTTACTATCTTTTTTATACCTCATAATTTTAGTTATTTTTGTAAATATTTAATTTACTATTTATATTTAAACTTAAGATGCGGGCAAAACGAGAATTCTAATACATAAATTGTTTGGTAACTGAGAATACCTTGGACATATTCAATTCGCTTAACGAGTATTTTAGAACTAGCAATAAATCAAACATCTGACTAGACAGCCTATAAAATACTAGTGAGCAACAATAAGCTACGTGTCACTTATATCTGGTAGTAAAACTGTTACACACATGTTGCTATAGTGATGTTAACTTTAATATAACTAACATTTCTTGCATTTTCAATTATTGCTTCATTAATCTATCGCAACTCAAATTTTCCATTAATAATCTCATATGAAATTGTTTAAACCCCTGCGCACAATCCCGAGATATATCATCCAAAGTACATGAGTTTACTGTCTGTCCCATGTCCAGAGGTGTTAAGGATTAAATTAAATTATAATTGAACAATATTTATATTAAAACTTGTACCTAATTTAACAGTACCTGCGTTTACATCATTCAATTTTTTGTTTTTTAAATTAACTATTTTTATTTTTTTTATGTAAGTAGAGATATTTATTTTAAAATATTTAATATTAATAAAAATTTTAAATATTTTACAGTTACAATATATTTTAGAAGGTCTTTAATTTTGCATAGACAAATGCAAAGACATTGCGTGTGAATAAGAGACATTACATTCACTTAATTTTTTAATAGCATTGTTTCAGTTTATCAATGATTATTCTATAGGTCTTGAAAGTAAAAATGGATTCTAAAACACTCAAAACATAATCAATAAGGCCAGTCTATCGCCTCGAAAAGTCACAACCAGAGAACAATTTGTCACCCAAACAAACGAGCATCATTGCTTTACAGATGCAAATCGCGCAGTACCCGACTCTGTATATAACCCCGCGGGTGATTACCTGCTGTCCACCGGTGAGCTGTCGGGCGCACCTGAGTGCCTGGTCGGGCCCCTTGTCCGGGAAGGTCGCCGGGAAGATCTCGCCGGTCTTGACGTTGATCCCGATGCCGTATATCATCGGCCAGTGGATGCCACCTCTCACGGTCGTGTTCAGCTCGCCCACGCAGCATAGCGTCAGGTCGATCTCCACGGGCTGCTTGTGAAAGGCCGCTGGAAAAGTCGAGCGGTTTCGTGATATATTCCGATCTTAGACGGAGGGGGGAGGGGGGAAGCTCGCGCGACTTTCGAAATTCCCCCGACGTTTGCATGCGCGAAAATTGCCTCGCTAATGGGCTTCGTACGAAGCGAGGGGTTGCCGAGGCGGAGGAAGCGGCTCTTTCGGGTCTAATGGCGTTCTCATTCCATTACGCAAGAGTACGCTCTCTGTGTGGGGCTATATACACAATGTATGGGGACCCCGTAGTAAAGTCCTTTTCTTTATATAGCTTTAATGGCGGGGTGCCTTGTGCCTTGTTGCTCGAGCTTTCCTAAGGTGTCGGGGGCTCGTGATTCATTCTTCACGACTGATTAGGTTCCGATTGTTGATTATTTCGCGGAACTACGTGACGGGTTCGATGAAACTTCTTGCAAAAATTTCTGAATACTAAAGAGCTGCTAACTACTAAAATTTACTTTACGTAATCATCTCATAAAACGTGCAAAAAATAGGGTAAGCAATCGGCTACTAGCGTTTTAGCCCTCGCAAGCTCTTGCATAGATTTATGTAGTTGATAGAGTGTTAGTGTAATAATTAGAATGTAAATTCCTTGATAGGAATAAATTCCATTTATTTTATTCAAACTGACACGAGTTACTTTTGTTTATTTAAAATTGGCACTTTTAGAAGACCGTTAATCCTAACGCTATTCATCAAACCACAAGACAGCATAAAAATCGACGTTAAAAAATGTAATTAGAAAAAGCCGTTAGTTTAGGACACTCCTTATACGTATTTGAAAGTTACTAAAACGACAACTTACCGAGTACATTATAGAACAGCTCCTCCGAGTAATTTCTCGGGTCGGAGTAGCCTCCAATTAGCTGGAGTTCGAGTCGACCTTCCGGAAAGCCAAGCGCCAATTCGGACACCCTCTGTACCATCTGGGTCGCCGCGTCATCTGTTCCGGCGCCATCCAAATGAGCCAGCGACACTGCTCCGGAACCTAAACACCCAAGTCGTGTATTTTCAAATAATTTCTTAACATATAAAGCTTTTTTTGTGAACATTTTTCTCGAAACAATCTAAAGAATTCCCTAACAATTGATAAAGAACTATTATTCGTTTGTGATTAAGCTTCTATCTGATCGTTTTCATTTCTTGTATTGTATACATCAACAGAGTAAAATTGACAATTCATCAATTATTTGATCTAGTATTAATAAAAAATGAACAATTAAATGCAAAAATATTCACTGCGCAAGCAATCTAAAGTGAACCCTTCATAATTTCAAGTCAAAGTATCTTAAATATTAGTAAGCCTGATCGATAACAGCTTCATTCCCATTTTTCAAGGGGCATCAATCACGGCTCTCGAAAATCACGGCGCTGCAAATTCGTCGAATTAACCATTCGACTCCGCGGCGCATCAGCGAGCTAATGAGCAGTGTAAATATCGCCGGGCCCATCGGCGGCGCTGCCGAAGCGGCGCGCAATCGCCGACGAGCGAGAAAGGCACTCGCGGAGTCTGCCGTGTCCGCGCTCTAACGAGGCGAAATTAGCAATGAGAGCGCGCCGATAGAATATTCAGACATCGCCGGAGCCTCGGCCGTATCCCGCGCAGGCATTTACATACGCAACGTAAACGCCACGCTCGTCGTTTGGTTCGTAGCGTCTATACCCGGCGACAATTGGGCAGAGCTCGAGGTCGAGATTCGGCTCCTCGCTCGCGGTAAAGAGACCGTCTGCGCGTTTTTTTTTTATGAGGGGGGGGATAAAAAAAGTTGATGGATATCGAGCGCCGTGGGGAGTTTCCGCGCTTCAATTTCTTGCGCTAGCGATCGGTGAATGAGGCGACACGCAAAAACGGAGGAAAAGTAACGGAAGGCGACGTTCGCCTTTTTGCGGGAGAATGGCTCGGCGAGCGACGGATTCATCGGTTCGGCGAACTATTGTGGACGGACGGTCGGGGACGAGGCGAGATCTAGACGTCACGACAGTCTGAGGCAATAGAGACGCGCGACGGAGATCGAGATCGCATAATAGCCGTTTAATCGGCCGAGAGCTGTCATGCCTGCCTGATCGGGCTGATACTTTCATGGCGTTTTTTTGTCAACGGTGCAGCTGAATACTGTACAGTGCAGACTTTATCGATACTTTGTTGCCGTTATTTTCTCTTGATTGTGGTATAGCAATCTTGAATTGATAAAGTGTAAACTTTAAACATATTTTCAGTATATAATAGGTAAATTCAATGGAGTACTACTATCAATTGTTTACCAAAACAATTTTTTTTAATTCTTTTCGGAAAAATTTGTTGCACATTAATTACTCTTACATTACGGTATATTACTGGTTGAAATTAGAAATGTGCTCTCTTGCGTAGACGCTGTGAATAATGCAAATTGTTCATATTTTAAGTTTACTGCATCAAATTATTACAATGAATTTAAAAATAAGTTCATTATTACAGTTCGTTTGAATTTATTGAATTGTCATCATTTTTGCATTCATAAAAGAAGCGGCTCGTCAATCTCTTTAGTACTAAACTAGTATTATCTAACTTAAATGTAAATGTTCATTCGAGAAAAAGTTTAATTTACATATATGTAGACTTTTAGAGATGGAAAATGAATGTGTTGATAACTTACCCGAATGCCTCAGTATGACAATTAAACACGTCGTTACGTCATCCGAACCGAGGATGTTAACGTTTTCTGTAAAGTAAATCACACATTATGATTCCTGCATGTTCCTTACTTATTTTAGCATTGAGATACTAGTAATAATAAATTTTTATTTTTGTTGATAATGTTGGGTTTTCTAATTTAATAGCCAAATTCTAAATCTGTTCATGCCACTGATAGTCAGGGAATTATGATTACGTTTTCAACTGATACAAGTATATAAAAGGAAAAATTTTGATAAAACAAAGATTCTTTTTGTTTTAAAGCCAACAAGAGTAAAACATTTATTTATCGACACATCATCTTATCAGTCAACTGAAAGAAAAAGACGGAAGCACTTACTGTCGTGAGGCAGGGTGGCCGCCATCTCCCGTTGACGGACGTAGAGAAGCCCAGCGGGACCCACGAGCTTCGCAGGCATCATGTGAAGTTGAGCAGCGGTCTCGCGGTAAATTGGGTGTGCCGCGTATAGGGTTCTACTGTCCATGGGAACCTCCTCCTGGAGGACCCCGTTCACCACCAATACCATCCTGCAATAGCAAAACCAAATATGAAATAGTGCTTGCAGACTAATTGCAATACAGATGGAAGAAGGTTCAATTATATTGTTGTTGAAGGGGGAACGAGGTGCCAATTTACGATTGCAATTGCACACAGAGACCCTTCGATTAATCTTGGATATAACAGAACTCGCTCGATGTACCTGTGGTTTCGTGCACGAGCGTCTGCTTTCTATCCGTTCATTAAAAGTAAATTCATATACATTGTGACAATACTAATGAATACCAATATAAAATGGCAATTAAACAGACGCATTTAGTATTTTTATTAGGAATGGTTTGATATTTCTATTCCGAAAAAAACATTTGGATCCTGAGCTGGAAAAAAGGGGGTACTATGACGAAAAATGAACCAGCGATATATAATTGGCCAAGTTGAAAAATTGATGATAAAGATTTTAATAAAAACATATTAATTTAGATTGAAATTGTTTTTAAACTTGGTATTATGTATTCTATTTCCAATTTTTTCTGAGACAACAAAACACAGACGATTTCATTATAAAATTTCCCTATCGATTCCTGTATCTCACTCAAATTTCTTATATTTCATTGCATCAACATCAGTTTAGGCAGAAATATTTTAATTTGTGCAATATGTGCATAAACACAAAAGAAAACTGAAACAATCTATTAAGAACATTCTTAAATATTGACCGAATGTTTACTACTTATAAGTCTTCGATTGCATTAGGATTCTCTGCAAACGCCGCTCTCCACCGAGAAGAGCCAGCCAATATTTACGCGGCTGCTAATAAGCGCTCGTCGGTCTTCTTTCGCCGGGGCTTTTATCCCAAGAGGCGCGCGCAGCGAACGACCGTTTCATGGGCAATTTGCATACACATAAATATGGAACTACGCGCTGGCAGCTACAAGCGCGAACATGCAGCGTTGCTAGCGAAATTTCAGAGAGAAATGGGACGTGAGGTGAGGGAATGAGAAATTGAGAGTGAGATAGCTGCAAAGAGGTGCAAAAATTTGAAAATTGAAGTCGTTTTTCAAGGCTTAGTGTCTTGTTTTTCCTAAGCGCCAACGTGCTTGTTTGATAGTGTTTTTAGTTATGGAGGATTTACTAAACCGTTTGCTCAAAGAAAAGTAACGATACATCCCTTTACGTTCAACATTGGTTAGTTAATATTTCCGTGAGCGAGAAAGTTTGTAAATTGTATTTTAATATTTTTCTAGCGGCTGATTAATAATAAAATAGGTGTACTTATAGGCGTGCTTAATAAAAGAGGTGTAAAGTTTCCGATAGTTTAAGTTTTTTTTAATGAAACATTTGATAAAATCGTGATTACGAGTTTATCTCTCAAAATATTAAAGTGAAAATTTATATTTTTGAAAGGGTGCGTGCGAGTTTAAACTTGGAGAGAGAAACTTTCAGCACAATATACCATAAAATTACCTTTATGCGAGAACCATGATTTTAACGGGATAACCTCAGAAAGCACAGTGCTTGACGAAATCATTACGAACTCTTTAATTTAAAGTCAGTAATTGATAAATAAAAAATTCCGATTGTCTAAAAATAATTAAGCAGTCGTTGTCAGTAATTCCCTCCCGGTGCAAAAAATTATTTACAAAAATAGCGCTCGTTGCGAAATCGCCTTTTTACAATATCTCCGAAGGAAACCGAATCGTCGGAGCTTAGACAAATACAAAAATCAAGAGGCGGTGGGAGAAAAAAAAGCGAGGGCCTTATCGGACGTTAATTCCCTCGTGGTCGCCGTCTCGGGCAAAATAAGAATGCTATCAAGCGGCGCGCGTTGCGCAAAGCTGCGCCACGAGTTCTTCGAATTAAGAAAACCGATAAACAGCGCGCACGAGGAGAGAGATGAGCGCGAGAAAAAAAAAATGTAGCGCGGCGAGATCGACGGGCGTCGATCGTCGCCCTGGCCGATGGAAACAGCTGATGCAACGCCGCGCGGCCGTCATCGCGATAAGGAAACCGTGAGCGCCGTCTGAAAAGCAGCCGTGAGGAAAATTTCGACGCGCGGGAGGAAGCTACGCGGATTTGGGTTAATTTCGCCGTAATGAATTATTGTGTCGCGTCGACATTGTTTTCAAGTGCTCGATTTCGTTTGCGCGATCGCATCGAGGTAAACGATTATTCCAGAAGCGCATTTCAATAATGTCATCGTGTTTATACGACTCGCCGTATGCAAGATCGAGCGCAACAATGAAAACGTGCATTCGCTCGATTGGTCCTCCCGTGTTATTTTTCATTCTTCCCTCTCTTCGCATTTATTCGAGCACATTACGGGCTTCGCTGATAAATTATCGAAGTTTTTGCGAGCGCGAAAATCAACGAATCAAATTTAATCGTTTCCATTCAGTCGAGCGAATAAACAAATATCATCAATAATAGGGATATCATTTTAAGCGCAAAAAATTAATTTTAGAATGTTCTTAATTTGTACACAAATTATAAATTGTATAATCCAAATTTAAGTAGAGGATGTCTTCAAATTTGAAGATTTTTTTATGATTGGATAATAAAACAAATATATAAATTGGTTTTTTCGTGTGTAAATATCATTGATGTTCACATTGAATAGATTAAATTTGAATCATGTGGATAATTCCGATTGTCAGGAGAATTATGTGCTTAATCTGTTTACAGCGATTTATCAACAGATCTGCAAGTAGTCTGCCATAAAAATAGAAAAAACAGTATCTCGTACTAGCAAATACGAATAAATTTCAGTAGTTATGTTAATCATCAAAAGTTGAAATTGTGTAAAAATTCCCAAAAGGGTAACACACTTTCAACTTCCATTTCCTTCAAGGAGAGGTAAGATAAACTATCATAAGTTCCCTATGATTAATTATATTAAGATTAAGGAGCCTATGAAAGTTTGCCGAGCAGGATGTACCTCACTGTAAAGGGCGTAGGACGGGGCCCTCTACACACCCTCCCTTTCTTTTTTTCTCAAAAAACTTCAGTTTCAAAGCCCTGAAAAAGTGGAAGTAGAGTGGCCTATGAAACGATTAACACTCAAAAATTTTTACAAAATACTACAAAATATCGTAAAAACGTAAATATTCCAACGCAAAGTATTATTTTCATAAAAAAGGAACTTGAATGATTTATGTTTTACAAATAAAAAAGCATATAAATATTCTTTTCCGTCAAAAAATAATTTTTATTGCATTCGAAGTTCCAAAATTGTATTTTGCCATAAAGTATGAAGCAGTTATTTATGACATTAGTTCTTTAGTCGCCTTGGGAAGTGTTGCAAAAATTGAATAACGAGTGATGGTTGGTAGTGAATAATGGACTATGGATGAGACTTTCCTCTACTTGCTTGTACAAGCATGTCCTGATATGAATTACAATAAATATCTCTTTGAATCTCCAAAATTTGTTGACTAATAAATAACAAGGTAAATAGTTCACATAAACAATAATATTGATTTGTAAATTATGATTGTTTTAAAAAAAGGATTTTACTACATAAATGATCAGATATCAGTATAAAAAAACACAAAATAAAGCAGTCCCTCAAAGAGAAACATTTTGAATCATCCAGTATCCATGATTCGCATCTAAACATTGCCAGAACTCGGAAAAAAACCAAACAATTGAAACGTTAATGGGAAAGCTAACATGAAAAATTCCATTAATTTATCAGTTACAATATTAAAAAAATAATCGAAATTTAGTAGAATTTTAACCCACGATATTTTTGTTATACATAATAATTTGAAAAAAGGAAAGACACTTATAGATTATTTTTCAGTATCCTATCAGAAGAACAAAATGAAGTATAAAAAAATTTCTGTATCTTCCTCATTGCACGTGAGTTTACTCGAGCGCCTAGGGTAGGCTCGCGTCGGCCAACGCTATAGGCATGAAACGCTGATAATCGCGAAAAAAGCGGTGATTCCGCATGTGGAACACGTGTCCCGCAGTCCGCTTGCTTCCCCCGTGATTTGCTTGTCGGAAAATTCATAGCAGATCGCCGTGGTTACCATCACAACGGGCGTCACTGCGGCGACATATCGCCGCGTAGGATCTGTTCTTCGGGCGCAAACAAACTCGTGGTCCATGCGCCGCAGTCTGGTATCGACGGGAATCGACGCATTGTTGGGCCAACGCAAAGAAGGAATACATAAATAGAAGCTCCCGTGCGAGAACTTCATTTATTTCGATTTTATTTTCGTCTGCTTTACAGAGCTGAAGGGAACTACCCGCTTTTTCTCTATTGATCACGTATGGCCAAATGGCCTTGAACTCGAAATACTAAAAATTTGAGGTTGAATGAAGTGCAGGCGGAGAGGCTTTGTTGGAACTGATTTGCATTGAATGAATAAGAGTTGCTACACTGGAAATCGTCTAAATTTTTTTAAACTAGACGATTTTCAGCAGTAGATAGTTTCGCTAGTGCGAAAGTTGGACTTTAATTTTAACAATTTCTTAATGACGTAAATCTAAATTACTAATTCAATGTTAATTAAATTAGAAAGTAATTAATTCGATGAGTAATTTAATAATAATGCTACAATAATACTGTTATTATATCAATGATAAATCATAAACAATAATTACTACCTTTATATAAAATGTTGACGCTTCAACCAAAATACCTCCGTTCTCCTTCCTGAAAAATAGTTAGGTACATCGAATGATTTCTCACGACATCCAAACGAACATAAGCACAACCAAACACAAACCTCGATTACGAAAAACGCGTGCAACAACAGCGGAACGTGCGGCCGTGCACAGAGCGTAGCGATCCCCGGTGCGGGTGAAACGCGGGGTCGCGGTGAGCACACACGATCGCGGCGCGTACGCGCGACCTTTCGAGCAGGAGGCGATCGGGCCGACTAGGCCTCTCGCGCTCGCCGCCGGCCGTGTCGTCCATTCAGTCGCGGGGACGGCACCGCGGGGGAGGGATGAGCGAGCGCCCGCGCCGAGCTGCCCGAGCGCCGGCTCATTAACGAATCGCGCCGGGCTAATTACGCCGCGCCGGTGCGCCGATCCTGGTCCCGCGGAGGCTTATCGCGCCTGCACCGTTAGTTATACTGCTACGGTGACGCGCGGGTGCTATGGGTTGCTGCTCGATCGAGGCTTGCGAATATGGTGCCGGTATATCGTTAGGCTGGGTAAGATTTCCCGGGTTCCTGGTTTACGATGGGTGAGGTTTACCAGTTGCTTTATTGGCGGTCGAACTTTACTTTACTTAAGTATAGTTGGTTGGGTAAATGACTGAGGAAGTATTTGTAAGGTTGATTCAGATTAATAAGGGGGTAATCTTAACCCTCGGTGGGCACACCTGTTGAGTAATTCAAAACACGGTCGAACCAGATCAGATAAGTAAATGAAAAACGAAAAATAAAACGACAATTCTCAAAATACCGTGAGGTCCATTGGATTCCCATGTGTATTAATATCGAAGACCAACCATTACGATGCCTATTCACTCTAACAATCCATTTAACATGTGGATTTGCGTACAAATAAGCAAGAACTAAAGAAATAAATTATATCGATGTAGGTTCACGCACATATATGGAAATATCGCGGATTTACGTGAATATAAGGATAATTTCTTTCTTCATAGTTTTCCTTAAATTAACATACTTAAGTGGATTAATTATTATTGGTGTGAATAGAGACGGCATAATCCTGCATAATTTTTTGAGACGTGCATTTTTTTTATAAGACATAGTCTTCTCCAAGATTAAATAGAATAAATTTATGAATTTTTGGCACAAATCTTCAATACCCTTCAACTATTTCAAAATCCCACAACTACCCTGAAGTAAACTTCCCCACCATCCCAAGGAAAAACTTAAGGAATCAGAAAACGAGGGCTAGAGCGCAAGTGGAATTCGGTGACAGATAAAATCGAGTGTACGCAGCTTACGTGAAAAGACAAAAGGAAATCCTGCACACGCCCCCGATAGTAATCTGCGGGACTCTGGTGCAGAGGAATAAAGAAATGCGGTGGCGCGAAAAATTTCGCGCATCTGATTAAAGAGAGGCGCGATCATCTTCGGCTGCATCTGCGCGCGACGGGTAGAGAAGGGGATGCGGCGGCAGAACAAATCGCATTCCCGGGCGGGGGGATAATCGATCTCGGCATGTCCCTTACGCCCCCTTGGTCGATTTTCTCCCCCGCGACAACCACGAGATCGTGGCGAAGACAACGGAGGAAGGTGTAATGACGAGGGCGGAGATGAGTGCTGAGCAACGGAATTGGATCATGAGCTGCGCTCGATTACTTTAAGATATTTTTAATGCGAGTTTTACGTATTATCATTGATCAATCAGTGTTGGTGGGCTTTATGCAATAGAGGATCTCCATTTTTTGGAGGACCGATTGATTTTGTGGGAGAAAGTTTAAACGCCGACAAAAGGGCTGAGGTGGGCGTATAAGAGTAAACGATTCCGCGGTGGTAGAAAACAACCTGTTGCCTAAAAGTGGCAATACATCAAATACAAGCTTTTGCTTGATACCGACAATTTGTGAAGTGGGTCGTAAAGTCAATACTTAAATTGCACTTCAAACTTATAATACTGCCATAAATTTTATATTTACTTATAGGTATACAGTTTAAATTGTTTTCCAACGTTACAAATAGTTTTCTTATATTCAATTTTTGTTGGTTTATCAGTTTATTTTTTGAAAGAGCCATTATTTTCTGTTATCGTACTCGTCCCGGTGTCTCTCCTCTTACGATTTTTTTCCATGAAAATGTTCGATTTATTTTTTACTGTTAAGATTTATATATTTTTTCCGTCACCACATAATGAATGAATGTTTTTTATCATTCTATATCGACAGATATCCCCAAAAAATACCTAAAGATCACTCACTGCAGGCATGAAAAATCGTTCGGCCGAAAAAAGTTGCTCGCACGCGCGCTCCGGCTAATTGATCTTCGCGCCTGAAACCGCCTCCCTATCGCCGCGGCTAATCTTGACTGACGGCGTAAAAGTGTGCGCGCGTTTCAGCGACGCGCTTTTCCTCGACTCCCTCGCATCAGGGCCGACGATCGGCCGGCGTGACGTACGCGCGTGCGCGTCACGGGTTCTCACGGGCGCCGGAAAATTGGCAGCGCTTAAATTGCGCACGCCGACCGATCAGCCAACAATACGGCCCCTCGGGATCACCCCTCTTTGAAATTCATTGTGCGTCGCGCGCCTTCTCCCTGAGCCGCGCGGATATGAGCGACGCTGTGTAATTTGACCGGCGGGCGCCACGCGAGTAGTTTTTGAAAGACGTCGTAATAAGCGGGGATCGTGTGGTTTTTCGAAAGGCTCGCGTGACGGTAAGCTACTATTCGTAACAAGCAGCGTTTTATATAAACGTAAAGAAGTTACGGCAAATTATACACTTTTGTTATTGCGGGAATAATCCTAGTTTGAAAATTGAGTAGAAAAGGCTGTTCATTTAATTTTAATTTTTACTAGGGAAGCCTTCAGAACTCCGGATTACGGATTTTACTGAAACTGTAGGCTATGTTTTCTTACGTATACAAATGAAGGAAGCCAACATATTAGACCTTATTGGCTTAAATTTTAGATTTCCTTTTCGAATTTTCACATCATTTGAAAGGTGGATCAAAAACTATTTATTAGGAAATTGAAATGGTATCTAAAATTTTGAATTCCTGCAATAAAATTTATGATCAGAGTTTTCATACTTTCCTAGTTATAACAAACGTTTTTTTAAAACATTATCTTGTATAGTTCTTTATCTAACCAATATAACCTATTAAAATGTTAAATAATAGCCTGAAAATTGCAAAGAATCGATACTGTGGGAGCGCGTCGTCAAGACGGAATCGCGGGCGTGGCGCAATCGGGCGTTTTGTGATTTTTCTCGCGGGAGGCCCGCGCGGAATTACCGAGATACCGATCGGCAGCCGCAGCGGGGGAGGCATTAATAGGGCCGCGCGCAATTACCGGCGCGCCAACCCAGCCGCCAATAAAAAGCCAATGCACCGGCGCAAAAGTCCCGAGACGAATACACACAACAGGAGAGGAGATGACGGGATCTGGAGGAGGCGCGTTGCGATAAAAATGATGTCGCCTCCTCGATAATTTTTTCCCCCTTATCTCCCGCTTTATCGCGTCCAGTCATGCGAGCCGAAATCTACACGGAAAAAGCGTGAAAAGCAAACGCGATTCTTGCACAATGATAAATTACGCAAAGCGTAATCTGGCGAGGCTTCGCCGAACGCCGGTTAACTGCTTTATTTATCGGCCCGCGGAGCAGCCGGCACTCGAGAAGGTACAGTACCGGCGGAGGGCGAGAGGACGAAGGCGGAAGAGATAAAGCAAAAAGGAAAGCGGTGGCTGTCGAAGATAGGAAAAAGATGCCAGAGCGGGGAGGAGGAGCGAGGGCTGCGAGAGGCTTCGTGACCGTAATCGGCCCGAGTCCCGGGCAGCCGGGATTCCGAGGCACACGGAAATCTACTTGAAAAGTAGACATTACCTTAATTATTGACCTATCGCGCGCCGACCTGCTCTTATACGGGTACGTGCACCGCCGTATAGTGAGGATGGGACTCGGGCTCGCGATTGCTCGATGTCACCGATTGCGCGAACGTGTACCTGCAGTCAAGCAGAGAAAGTTGCATTTTTACTTTTGCAAATAGTTTTTTTAAGATATACGATAATTTGAGAGCTACGAACTTACATTTTAATTTTTCGTATAATAAATCTATGACTCTGTATACTATTTACATATAGTATTATCTTACATTAGGTAGATTTATAAAGAATTAATCGCTGATTAATGGAGAACTTTTATTCGAATGAAAAAGAATGCACTTTCACGGTATTTTATACCTATTTTCTCAGCCATTGTGTTTTGATAACATGACGACTATATTCATTTAGGTAATAGAAGCCGTGGGGACGTCCCCTTTTTGCGAGCTCCTCAGCGAGTCCGCCGCGAGCAGATTTACGGTTAGAAGCTACTTCCAAGATGTTTTTATAAGCGAACTCAGTACAATAGCGGTGCAGCGCACATTATGCTTGGCTGCTGCACGATCGCAAAAATATTTTGTTTAATTATTACAAGTTGCTTATTTTTTCATTCTCCCTGAATGTATATGATTGTTCGACGATCCTTGTGTAACATAAGTCCTTATTATAAGTAGAAAAACTCGTCTGACGAAGACGAGTTTTTCTACTTAAAATAAGGACTATAAGGATATAGTGAAGACGTTATCAGATCGTCTTCACATTTACTCTGCGATTTTTTTATAAAATTAATAAAATTTATACAAATTTTTGAACAATTTAACAAGCACTTCACTTCGTGAATTTGTTTTTATTATTGTGCCAACGTTATTTTGCGCGAAAAGAGCAATCTGGTAGATATACGTTGGTGTGCAAAATCAAGATTGACAGGGGAATAGCGATCAGATTAACGAGTCGATTTTAAAAAAAATCTGATTCATATAATCGTTATTTTCCTTTTAACATTGATAAATGCACTATACGTACGATCAAGTCTTACTACGTTAATAACTGGTGTACAAAATGTAACGGAATACGTACAGTTAAGATTTTGATTAAATCAATTTCTCGCGCAAGTATAATAACTGCATATTTAAAGTTTGAAATAAAAAAATTCATTGAGTACGAAAGTGAATAATATAATAACTTTAATTACGTCGATTTTAGATACAACGTAATTAATAGAAATTAATTATGGATAACAAAGTTAATGTGATCAGTACGTATGCTTTGTTGCGGTATTGTCAATTTATACTTTTTAAGTAACAATAGTAACAGTACGTAAGTAACAATAAGTTTATTTTTTGCAGAATTTATTCATCCGTTTTCCAGCATTAAATTCTAATATCTCAAAGTATAAAATCTTAATGGGATTCTCCAAAATATGTTTGCTATCCAATTCGTCATTATGTCATTAGGAATACGATGAATGTATATATTCAAAATTCCTCTTCGATCACTTCTAAACAAGAACTTCAAGGGTACTTCCTTCAGTAAAGCTCTCCTCCAACGTTAAGACTGCAGCGAATCGCAACCCAGTAATGAAGACTTGAGCAAGGATATAAGAATGCCGTCCCTCGACCGTCCCTCCTCGAGCGTAATTCATTGCGTAAATTAAAAGAGGACAGAAAAGGGGGGTGGGAAGAGTCGCGGCGAAATACGGCGTTATAAATATGAAATCGAGTCCGCGCTAGCGGGTTAGCGGAGGCTGCCCCGGTGTGTACCCACGGTCGAGATTCTCGAGATTTATCGTAACTCGTTACCGAGCGGAAGATAGCTCGGCACTGATACTCCGATCGTAAATTATCGGGAGCGCCGTATTTAAAGCGGCGCGCGCTCGTGTACGCGCGCTCGGTGCAGTGTCGCGCACCGAAAAATAATTCGCTGCTTTCGATTCTGCCGGGGTGAGCTTTTTGCGGCGAATCCCGCGACCGAACTAATTTTTGACCTTCGATCCGAGACAATAGCGCGGAGGCGAAGAGAAAGAGCCCGGCGGAGCGTGACTCGTTTGTTTTGGATTTTACCGGAGCTTCGCAGCCGTTCCTCGCCGAGTCTTCCCTATCGAGATTCCGAACTAGATTTTCTTCATTTAATGATGCGGGATTTGCGTTTTCAGGAGACAGTAGCTTCGTAATTGTTTAAATAGGAGCCTCAAGATTTTAGGAAATAGTTTTTAGTGGTTGTACACTGTACAGTAAATAATTTCTGAGTAAACGCATAAGGTATTATGAAAGATTGCGTACCTGCAGATCTACATGTATCAGTTAGTGTGCATTTTGTAATAGCACTACAGGTTTATCTTTAAATTAATTAATTCACATTTTTTTACTCTAAAATTGCGCTAGGTTATCTTAATAAAATTGATTAATTGAAATGTTAATTTCAAACGAATAAAAATTTTAATTAAAGTTCATTGAATATTTCTAACTGTAGTCTCTCCTTAAGCCAAATGCTCACATTAGCATTGTTCTAAAGCCTCAAAGGACGTTGATTAATACTGCAGGTACGATATCATTAGATAATCTTCATTTATTGATAAATTAATTACCATATTTGCGCGCTAATAACCCTGCAATTCCATTTAAACAATTATAGACAGATGACCTCCTCACATTAATACGAAACTCCCACAGTTAAAAGATCCAGTAAAGATTAATCAAAGCAACGCGCAATTATTTAAATTAATATCCCAATTAAAAGTATCCGATGTTACCCGCACTAGGCATTTTCGATTTTTCCCCGCCTTTTATACCTTCCTCCATAACGTTTTGTCTCTTCCTCACGGTCGGGCTCACCTCGACCATTTCTCTCTCTCCTACTCCGCGTTACGATGTACACCCTAGCCGGCCGCCGCATAGAAATTTATGTAGAGAAAGATAGATAATGAGAAAAGAGCGGCGGCCAAGCTACAGGTTGTTCGTCGCCCGGGGGCATGTTTTATTACACGGGCACCGCGTGTAAGCGAATCCACGCGTCCGCGCGCCTCGTTTCCCGGGGACCACGAGGCGCTACCTTTGACGGGCTTAATGGACACTTTAATGGCGAGCTTTGTTGCGTCGGGTTACCCTCGACGTTGACTGCCGATGATCGTTGCGAAATTTTCGAAATTCCCTCGCCTTCCGATGGGAGCCCGTGCACAAAGTAATGCAGACCGCTAAGCATTGTAATTTCGCAAAGTGCGCCCCACTACCCGCGACTCTTTAGGGATATTATTATAATCGCGAGATATGTAAGTGGATTATTTGAGCGAATCGCTGAGAGCTTACGGGCCTTCTTGAGGGAACCATTGTGAGATTTTTTTGAGAAAATTGTTGGCTTGCAATTTGCGGCTTTCCTAGTCTGTACATCGAAGTTTCCCTAACTTGAGATTGACTCGGCGGACTTGAAAGTTATGGTCACACCGAGTAATTAGCCATCTTAATTGAATACTCAATTATCAGTCCCGACAACTTGCGAAATACTTTCGCCCCCCACAATTTAATCAAATAATAATATGCTTCGTGTACTATATAATAACGAATAATTAAAATTGGAATTAGTGAAATTTTATGTCTATAGTGATCGATAGTAATTCATCCCAAGTTAAAAATATTCCACTAATAAGTGAGGTATTTTTGAATAAGAATATGCTGTCACTCTTGATTTGAAATAAATAACATCGCAGACATTTCGCTAATTTAAATTTATGGGATTCATAGTTTAATTTCTGCGTTATAATTTGCAGAGTCTTTAAAATTGAAAAGAAAATTAAACTTTAAAAAACAAGAAATTTTGAATTACGAATCATTTAGCTCATGCCTTTCGAACAAGCCCTTCAAAGAGACTCTTGTCGTCAACTTTCATACAGCTATAGGTACCGAAGATAGCATTCCCATCGGTATCACCCAGAGTCCTGGAATTTCACGGAGGAATGAACTCCATTACTTACGCTGTAACCCGATAACTCGCGCGCGAAGCGTACAGACGAGCGCCCGGGACGAATTTTTTTGTTCTCCTCGGCGCGTCAGTCGGGATATTGTCTCCTGCAAGCGAAATCACTTTAATGCATCTCTCGCCGGGATAGAACAATAGACAATAATATCCTTTATGCACCGCGCAAACTCGCGCGCCGTCGAATTCGCGCACATACGCGCGCACGTCAGTGAGTCGCTGCGCTTTCTCCCGGCGTTCCCCCCTTTTGTCCGTCCCAAAAAGACTTACATCACTGACGCGCGCCGAGCTTTACCCTTTGCGCAGTATGACGATTTCTCATCGCGATATTGCAAAGCTACGAAAAGGCGAGGAAGCGAGTCGGGTGATTACTTTGCATCGCCTTGGGAATTCCGAGTTCCTGAAGGCTCGCTTGGTCGGACTCATTTACGGGGGATAAATGGAGGAGATATTTTTTGTTGCTGTTTGCCTTTAGTCTGGCACGTTACTTTGTGATGATTTCTCTTAGCTGCTGAATCATTATTTACGCGTAGTAGAAAGATTTTAACTCAAATGTTAGTAATACAGAACTTCTTTAAATGGTTCATTTTTTTTAATAGGAGAGTCTCAGTTTTAGTTGTTTATATAAAAGAGTAGTATGAAATTAATAAAGTTATACGAACCTTTATTTTTTATAGTAAATAAAGTAGAATTCACGTGGTTTGAAGTCAATTGGTCAAAACTGAATGCACAAGACACATTTTTAGAAAAGTTTTATAATTGAAAAACATAAAAGTAAGTTATTAATTCCTCTCTATACTTTTTTGTAAAATTCCAAAATAGATTTATTCATCCATTCTCCTTATAAATGTACGAGATTCTCCCCTTAAATGCACTTTGAGAATTTCTTTTTTAATTTGTTATTTAAATCGCTAACTACGTAGCAAAACTTATGCAGTCTGCAAAGCTTCACTTTATTTTCATTAATCTAATGACTATTCCATATGGACTAATATTCCAATGATTGTCAATAAAATCTTATCGGTAAAAAAACAATACATAAAACTGCATAGTAAAATTTACTAAAAACTTAAAAAATTTTGCAATAACGCTCTATTGTGTAATTTTTACTAAGGCATATTTCTCTGTACACGTGAGTAACTTAGAGCACGAGCTCTCCGAAGAATGCAAACTAATTCTCAAGCCCTCTTGGCACGCTCCGGCGCAAATGGGGCACACGTGCATGGTCAAAGCGCTCGCAGGGCCGAATAAACTATAAATTTCGCGGCGGCGTCGCCTCGGTGCTCTCCTCTCCAGACGTGCAGCGGTACAGCGCCCGAGGTGAGCTCACGCAGCACCGATATCGATTCCCCCGAAGATACCCGTTGGAGAATATGTTGCCGTCGCCACGGGTAGAGCCTAACTTCTCTCACGCGAGGCGCGTCGCGAGAGGCGGCTGTGCATGGAGCTTTGCGCCTTCGTTCCCCCCGTCTCTCCTGCGATCCGTTAATCCTCAAATTAGCCGATTTCTGCGAGAGTCTTAGCGAATTCCAATTTCTCTACGAGTCTGTACACACATATCGTTAGGTTTAAATGAGTTCAGCTGATAAGAATAATTAATTTTCGAGACAGTATATTTTTGCAGTGGATTTCTTTGAATAAATTAGGTTTAATTATCAATAGTGCTAATTTAAATTGGATGTTTGGAGTTTCTTTTAGAGTACTGAAGTTAATTAATTGATAAATATGGAATATGCTTCCATTGATACAAAAATTAATGAAATTCTAATGAAATTCTAATGTAGGAAAAACCTACGCAATAAAAATAGCAATGCGAACATAACATTACAAAAGTATACTAGAAAATAGACAACTGCCATAAAACTTTCTTTATCTATAAAACTATTCTACTGCGGAATGAAGAAACTTTCCATTCGAAATTCCAGACATTCGGCGTTTAAAACTCCCGGCATTGTGACGCCATGGAAAAAAAATTCTACGGCAAATAATCGCTCTTTAGCATCGATTCGGAGAAAAAGGGAAAACAAGCAGAGCGAGAAGGAGATTATCGCCGGAGACAGTGCGAATAGATATGTATCGGGAATACACGGCTGCTCGCGCACGTCTTAATCGTGGAATATTCGCCCGAGGTATACTCACACCTCGGAGCGCATCACGCGAATTTTGTTTGAATCTTCTCTCGCGAGGAAAATGGTGCGCGTGCTCTCAAAAACACAAGCTGGGCTTGAGATGCCAACGTCACGTACGAGCGGACTCATTTTATGCGAATAAACAGGAAAATAACTTTTCGCTTGAAATCGGAAATGTTATTGCTCGACCGTTTTGAGTATATTTTTGTTATCGAATTATTCTTAAAATAAAAAGTTGTTTTCAATTACCTTGGGCTTTATTTATACTGTTTTCTTAAACGATATCACATGTTCCAGCCGCCATTTCTCGCGTAAACAAATTTTGTCAAATCTGCATTTCAGTGATGTCTGTAACAGAAAAATTAAATGGTTTAATGTATAGACTAACCATTTAGTTTTGAATAATCATAGAATTAAATATAAAATAGACATATTAAGATTTAAATTATGTAATGCGATTTACGTGGTCGTCACTTTGCGACACTTAATATCATGATATTAATATCATGTATCTGCAGGTACATGTTCTTCGTGAAAATCGTTCGATGAATTTCAAGCCTTATTTCGAAAATTCATTTTGCATTCATAATAAAATTGAGACATGGAATTGAACACTCGACAGAAGGCGATCCATTGCGTGTCTCAAGACCAGCGACAGATATTAGAGCCGTGATTGGAGACCTTCGTCCTTCATTTTTTTCTCTTTCAAAGCCATGCAAAGCAGCACGTAACATTTGCATACAGTGGCTGCGTCTTTTATAAATATTAATGACATTAGTTCGGCGACTTCCTCCGATTGTTCTTATCATCGACATTGCTGTCTCCCTTCTCCCTCGGTTTTTCCCCTTCCTCCCACCAACAAATTTTGCGTTACCCTCGTATACCAGCGGCCACGTGCTCAGCAATATTTTTTTTTACTCGCTCGTTCTGTCGTGTCTGTTTGAGGTGAGGCCCGCAATTTTTTCGCTTTTTGTCGTGCGGCACTACGATTTGCATGCGGCGACGCGTGCTAGTTTCATTAATTATTTACGAGAGGCGGCAAATGACCGACGACGGTTCGTTGATAAGGGGACCGGCGTGAACACATCGGTAGTGGCTTGACGATTATGAAATGTGTCTTAGTATTGCTCGGGAACGAAGTGAATTTGTCCGCACTTCGACGTAGCCACCTACTGTTTGTAAGCCTAGTAAGAGCTGGAACACTTATGTTAGATCGTAGCTTTTTTCTGTATATCTCTCAAGAATCAACTAATCAATCATCGTTGTATACTTGAGATACATGAATACATCCAAGCGTTAACCGCGACCAGTACTATTTCACTTCGGTGATCAGTGGTGGTGCAGTTCCACTACACCTAATAAACATTAACTGTTTTGAAAAGTTTGTATTTCAAATTTTTCTTTACAAACTATCTTATTTTATGGTTGGAGACGTATCTTGCAGAGCGTTTTCCTCGAAAAATTACTGTGCTAGAATAGTAATGCCGAAACAGAAAATGTACATGACAAAAATTACTCATCTTTCGCGGGGCAGTAAAAGTTATGAAGCATTATATACAATTTTTCTCATACTATTATAGTAATTTTTGTTATAGTAATAAATGCATTAATATACCAACACAATAATTTTTATTATACTCATAATACTTCTCCGAATCAGAACATTCATAAGTTGACAAATTTATTTTCTTGATTAGAACTGTTTGAATTGATATTTAAAGAGTAATAAAAAGAATATACTTTGAATTTACCTAGAGAAGCACGTAATGACCACGTACACGGATGTAACTACTATCGGAGTTCGAAGGGATTTTTCAAGACGGTACTATTCCTACTAACGCTCGCACATCTCTATAATTAGAAATCCATTAAATCTTCCGCATTACGAGTATTGAAATAAAGCACAAGCTCGTGGAGAAGTCTTCCCTTGTCAATAACATAAATACGCAGATGATATTGACGCAAATCGAGACGAGACTGGCTCTTTTTCGCCTCGATAGGTGCTCATCGCGTCAGTGCTTATCGTCTTTTCCCTCCTATATACTTAACGTCGCTCAATTAAAACGCCGGCCTATTCAGCGGCGGATGAAATTTATTGTTCGAAAGAATATTGCGCCGCTTAAAAAACCTGGAGCTTTTAAACGTTATCTAACCCAGAATGAATTGGCGAATCGCAGCCTGTTGGATCGCTCGTTGAGCCTATAACGCAGAGTCTGTCCCGGTCCCTCCACCTTTTTTTTGTTTTCGACAAACAAGGAAGCGTATGCGAGGGTCCCGAGTGTCTTTACCTCTCGCTGTGAGCGAAATTTGCTCAGCGCTGAAACAATGCATCGCACCCGATAAAAAAGATATTCCCAGCCCAAGAGACAATAAAAAGCAACGAACCGCAGTTCGTAGCGAAACAAAGTCGAGGGAAACACAACGAAGTCGATAGTTTTATCGGACAACCGGTTCTAAAAAACTGTTTCTTGTGCAATGTATACAATTTTTTATCGTTTCACTTAAAGTTTGTGCACTACTTCATTAATGAATGGCTTTGCTGAAAATGCAAAGTAATTCCCAAGTGTGTAAATAAGTGATATCATATCACTTTTTTACATAAATCCGCTGCACGTGTGCAGACTCGCCGAAACTTTCGCTTCTTTCAAGCAGAAGTTCGTCTTACGTAGTTTATAGTAATATAGGCTCGCTCGCTTAGGTCTTGAAGATCGTTGGCGAGCTCTTCGTTTACTCGTTCACCCGCGCACTCACACATCGTCGCCGCGCGCAGGGCAGTAATCCGCATTCCATGAGTGGAACAACCGGTACATGTCCCCAGTGGTTCTCAATCTATCGCGAACTACGCTACGTCATCGGCGCTGTCGCGAACTCGCCGCACTAGCCTCGAAGGACCGAAGGGTCGCCGTGAGTCACCGCGATCGCTTCCTCGTCTGGGTTTCCGCGGCGGCGAGCCCTCGCCAGAGGGGAGAGGATGAAAGAAGAATATCGAGATGGGAAGACAGAAAGCTCGAGTGCTCTGTGGACAAATAGTCGATGTTGATCTGTTTGCTTCGCTTTCTTGGGTAATCAGTTATTGGCGTATCCTGTTTTTTTAATTCGGTTTAGAATTAAAAGATGCGTTACAGCAAATATGGTAGTTTGATTTTATCTTCAGTTGAGGTTTATCATTTAAAGATTCGGTTATCGTACATTTAGGTACCAAATATTTTTAATTGTCAATGATATGGGAATTTTAAAAGGGAATTATTTTATACAATACTAATCTATGAAGTACATTCTACAGTGCATCTAAAGAATTTTTAAAATATATTGAAAAAAATTTAAAAGAACATTGAAAAACTCAACTAAAATGTTCTTGAATCCTCCTTACAAAAACCATTTATTTGAGTTAACGAAAGATTTAATTCAATAGTGCATTTAAAGAGTTTCTCACTATCTTTCTATTAGTGACATACATGATAACTATTGCACACCCCATAAGTAACAAAATTTGAAATCAAAGATGAATCTGATAACTAGACAATCGTAAAAATTTTTTAATTTGTCTCTCAAGTAGTCACGCACTTATTAATTCATAAAAAATCTGCATTGGCCATGACAGGAGTCGAGACGCATCGATGACAAATGGAGTCTCTAAAAATTGACCGAACACCGCGGGATGGAAGTCTGGGCTGGAGTAGACGTGCGCCTGTGGTCGTGAGTCGACGATCTCGGAAAGAGAGCCGGTGGAGCACGCGAAGGCGGGCCTCGGCTCCCGCAATTACTTCGGGTAACGCAATCGTTGATCCTCTTCTTCGCTCGAGGGGCGGAACTTCGGGACTAGAAAATTTCAGGGTTGCCGCACCTGCGGGTAGACAAGTGCGCGTGCCTTATCCACGCCGTGCAATTTCATCTTTCCGTCTTTAATTAACGATTTTTTCATTCGATACTAGGTATTTTCAACTGTGCAGTCGAGGCACGGAAAAAAAGACTTTTTGTTAGTGCCGAGACGGAATAGTAAGTACCGCGGGTATTGTAAAAGATATTGCTCGGTCGACTTCCCCGTAAGGCTAGTTTTGATTTATGTGGGGACCGCGCAGAAACCAGTTACTGCGCGGAGTAAGCGCATGTACATTGTCACCAGGATCCACGTATCCTTTTAGTGTATACCGGATCTTCGACTGCAAATATACGTGTACAAATATAATGTGAATTAATTTCCAGATTACGGATACAACTTTGAAATTTAGCGTACATTAAATACTACTTTAAATTTTGATATTAAAAGCAGCTTACTTTTGTATGTTTACAAAAGTACACGTCATACTTAATGTGCAGTACTTCTACCATCCAAAAGATCCGTTTGCGCAAATATAATGGCGAGGCTCAAGTGGCTCTTTAAGTAGCTTGCAGGTGAGCCTACGGGCGGCGCCGGTTAGAGGTTAACACCCTCTCATAGCCTTAAGAGTTCCGGCGTTAAGGCTGTTACAGGTTGGAATCTCGTAGCGGACAAGAGAGAAGTAAAATATGATCATTAGCGGTAAGTAAATGATTGAGATTTCTCAATGAATGTGCAGGATTCATTTTTTACGATTGTACACCTAAGCTGTTGCAACGGTCGTTATAAATAAAACAAAATATAATCGAGCGGTAATCTAAGAGCGCGTTCATCAACATCTCGAGGCGGTATGAATACATATAATACGGATGCATCAAATTCACTCGGATTTTTCTCCAACGCGAGGCAATGCTAAGTGTCGTGTTTGCACAATTTATCAGTCGCATGATCTCGGCAACTGTCATTAATCTCCGGCTGATTTCGCTTCTAACTTATTAGCTTGGCCGCGCAGCCAAGTCGATCGTGTAATTATTCAGCGAGATTCGAGAGCCGTTCGAAATAAAGTCCCGGCATATAACGCGCGCTACATATAACATGGGTATGTGCAGAGAAAGTGAAAGGGATGAGACATGTCGCATCTTTAAAGTTGGACCTTCTTTCGGCCGCCTTTATTTTCTTTCTTCCTCGTTCTCCTCTTCCCTCTCTAATCGCGAAATTGCGAATGGGAAGTATTCGTACGTAGTGCCGCGTCAAAGGGAAGATGCGCGTTATGCCAGGGGAATTATATTTTTTTAAATTATACTGACGATGACTTTCTGATTTTATCGGAAACATTTGTGCTTGCACGTTTTACGAATCAGTCAATTATACAGCCTTCATTCGCTTTCCATTTCGTAAGTTCTGCAATTTTTATCGGAACGATAAATTAGATGAGTGCACTTGCATTTATTTGTATACGCATACAAGATGTACAATTTTTTCAATAGATTGACGATAGTCACAGTCACAATCTAGAATTTATTTTCCACTTCATTCGCAATCACGTTTCTTTAAAATCTGATCTCTTCATTTTTTAAATAACAAGCAGTTTTAGACAAAACGTAGGAAGAGCAATATATTTAAGATCTTTGCGAAAGATAATATCGGCAAATTTATTCTCTTGTGTGCTCAAACGAATTAGGCAGTAACATTCCGGATAACTATTCATGCGAAGATAAATAGACATTTTAGAATGAAACTTTTCGTTGCTCCGCTTGCAAAAAGAAGAAGCAAACCAAAGACGCTGAAGCTCCTCCCGCATTGCCTCATGCGCCGAGACCGCTATCTCTTTCTTTCGACTCTTCCTTTTACCCCTCTCGCCTTCTCTCTTTCTCTCTCTTTCTCTCTCTCTCTCTCTCTCTCTCTCTCTCTCTCTCTCTCTCTTTTCTCTCTCTACTGCTTTTACGGGACGCTCAGACTTGAATCGGAAGGTACTTAACCGGACCATAGTATGGAATTATAAATGATGGTCCGTATTCTCATGGATTCAGTATGCGTATTTACCGTAGACACAGAAGAGTCGTGAGTGGTCAAATCGTTTTCTCATGGAATTAGATTCACTGTACGTCTTTTTTCTACCAAGTCTGCAACAAAGTCCACGTATTAATATCATTAGTGAAATGATGAGAAATATTTATCTTACAATTAAACTAATATAATTTAAATGATCACTTGTGAATACTTACACTGAGAGACCGGTGTGGGCAATATTTAAAAGTTGGTTGGTAAAAATTACCAACCTACATGAGTAATGTGATCACAGACTACCAAAAGGGGACTAATTATTATTTTAGCTAATAATTTTTAATAAGTTCGCTTGTACTTTTTACCAACTAACTTGTATTTTTTACCAACCAGCTTATAATTTTTAGCAGTCTGGTTTGTAATTTATGACAGGGGTATGCGCAAACGCAATCGCGA
>UXGC01000887.1:0-46824 GCA_900480045.1 Eurytoma adleriae
CCTCTGTGGCTTTTAATAATGCTGCACTTTGCATACTTTATGAGCGCCGTTCTCGACTGCTTGACGCACACATTCAGTCATCGACAGGCATCCATCCACATTGTTCTATGTAGTTTCTCGTAAAAGTATTGCGACGCTTCACCGTCGTCTTAAATCCGCTTAATTCGAAGGAACAAACTAGATCAATTGAACATTAAAAAGAAAGTGAACATTTCAAAGATCCAAGAAGTAAAGTAAGATAATATTGTTACCCGCAGAATGAAATGAAATGTACTTTTCAAACTGACGCATCTTTTGGTTACAGGACAAAATGGGCAAAGGCGAAAGAAACAAAGGATCAAATTCTATCGAAGACAAGGAGCCTAACGAACAATTCGAATATTCAATAGTCATGACACGTCGACTCCTTCAGTTATTCGGAATGTGGCCAGTAGAATCTCGCTTCTACTCGAAAATACGCATTGTCCTTGTTGCGTTCGGCACTTATCTTCTTGCATTTTTCTTTATTCCGTGTATTTTGCACATGTTCGTAATCGAAAAAGAATTCAAGGTACACTAATTCTGAGCACTTATAACGAAATATTCTTAAGTTAATTAAAAAAAAGCGTGCAAAAATAATTTTGCATGTATGATATTTATAAAACAATCGCGTAAAAAGGCAGATATTTTTATAAACAGATAAAGACGAGGATGAAGTACTACTTTCATTTCTCGCTCATATTTTTCCTGTGTAACGCGCGTTTTTAGCCCAATTTAATCCCTTCTACCAACATATACCTTTGGTCCCGATAGATCCTACTTTCGAAATTTCAGGTACGGCTGAGGCAGATGGGCCCGCAGAGCTTCTGCCTGATGAATATCTGTAAGTTTGCGGGGGTTCTGTTAAAAGGTCAGGAGATCCGTGAATGCATACTCTGGATGGAGGAAGACTGGCGGAAGGCAGACGCCACCGAGCGCAGGATCATGATCCAGAGCACCAATACAGCGCGACTGTTCATCAAGATATGCATTATCTTCATGTACGGTAGCGGGATGCTCTACACCAGTTGTTCGAATTTCATCACGGAACCCATTCTCGTAAAGAACGTGAGCATGAGGCCAATCACTTATCCATGTTACTTCTTCTTCATCGATCCTTACGTAAGTTACTTTTTTATGTAATTAGCTTATTGGATGGTTCAGATATTAAGTGCGATAAAGTTTATTGTATATAGAAAAAAAGTGTCATGGGTGTAGGTGTGTGTTTATTTTTACTTCTATTTATTCATAAAGCGGCTAACGTAATCACCGAATTAACGTTTAAGAAATAGATAATACAGGATAATCATTTCAGACAAGACCATACTACGATGTGATACTTTTGACGCACTCTATGGCCGGCTTCTTAACATATACTGTCACTAGTGCTGTGTGCAGCCTCGCTATTGTCTGCATCATGCACATTTGTGGTCAAATCGCAGTCGCTTCATTGATGCTCGACAACCTTGTCGGCAACTTCAACAAGGAAGCTTTTGGAAACATTATTGACAAACACCTTCGCTCCCTTCAGTACTAAAATTTTTATTATATAAGGGAAGGGGTAAACATTCTTGGCATTAAAAGTTGTCGGTGGTATCCATATCCACTGTTAGTTTTGTTAAACTTTACTTTTTTTATCCAAAACAATTTGCTGGGATAAACTAGAAGTTCTTGAAAGATTGATTAAAAATGGAAATAAACAATTACGTATAAAATTGATCAAGTAACAGTTTTGCAAAGTAAATTTTTGAAGGCAAAATTGTGCAATATTTACAAGAAAAATAACCATTTGTATTTTAAAAGGAACTTAAGATTTACTATAAAAAGAGACTGAGAACTTTTGCATGTCCCCTGATGCTTTAGTCTTTTACTTTACTCACATTTGCCTCGTGTGGAATGGTTTAAGTTACGTACCTTTCAGATTTGCCACGAAGTTAGAGTTCATCCTGACCGAGATGTGCATGGTGGAGATGATGGGCTGCACGTTCAACATCTGCATGCTGGGATACTATTTTGTTACGGTCGGTCATCCTAGATAGTTTTTATAAATGATTTTTAAAAGAAATATTTTATGAACGAGACGATATGCACATTATTTTTCAGGAGTACAATGAAGCAACAAACATTGCACCTTATATATACTGCATGCTGCTCGTTTCGTTTACATTCAACATTTTTATCTTCTGCTACTTTGGAGATCGTTTAACTGAGCAGGTACTTATAATATATTTATATTGAAATTTTTCATAAAACTGAAAATAAAAGAAACTTTTTTAGTGTGATACCATAGGGGATGTTGCATACATGGTGGACTGGTATCAATTAACGGCAAAGGAAGCAAGAAATCTTATTTTAATAGTTGCCTCGACGCAACATTCGGTTGTTTTGACTGCAGGAAAAATGGCAAATCTTAATCTTCAAAGCTTTTCGAACGTTAGTTTAGACGTATTCAAGTTTAAATTTATTTTATCTAGACATAATCATCTTTTTTAATGAAATACTGTTTAATTCAGGTCCTCAAAGCTTCGTTCACATACTTAAACATGCTCCGAAAAGTTACGTATGCAAGCTAGATAAAGCTTCATGATGGTATATCAATGTTTAAAAAGTGCAAACAAATTGCTAAAAATTTGTCAAATAAAATTTTCCTTCCAAAGCAAGTATCTCATACCGTTATAGAAATTTGTATTGCACTTAATATGCCAGTGTTTCTTTTTCTTCGTTTTAGGAATGCGAGAAATATGCTAATCGTATTATCTTCATCAAAATAATTTTCAGATATTTGGAAGATATAGATAAATAGATTATACGTAAAATAAACTGCGTAAAAAAATACGCAACTCTTTTTAGTTATAAAATGTATAGGAAAATATAAAAGAATTTTGAGTATTAGATTACTGGTTTGGATTTCTTCATACCTTAGACAATCCAAGAAAAAAGTTTAAATTAATGGAATTACATGAAAGAGAATTATTTAGTCTCAGTCATTGTATAAGTGTTCACAGTATCATTTTTATTACCTACTAAAAATTGATTATTTTTTAAGTATTTTGAAACGTTCTTTTATACATTCGGCGAGAACCTGTTTCAAAATGTTTAAAAAATAGATTTTTTTTATCAGAGTTTATAAAGAAAAATTCTTTTAAATACCTTAACAATACTTTCGTACTTCCACGCAAAAATCCCGTCGCTTTTTTTCGATTCGCAGCAATCGAAACAAACTTTCACTGCTGAAAGTTGCACGCGAACTGAGCGTCCGTCGACGGTCAAGCCCCGCCGTTGCCGCCCATGCCAAATTCATGTGGTGCACAATTTGGCTTGCGGTATCGTTAATCGCGGCTACTTTGCATGGACGATGAGGTGCCTGCGCGCGCTCCCTCCGCCGCAATAGTCGATTCCGCAAATAACTCTATCGGCGACTGGCGAGGACTGACGCGCGATCATGTCAACGAAATGCAAGAGGAACACCCGGGACTTCGAGTACGCGGTGCAGCTGACGAGGCTGCTGCTATTGCCCGTGGGACTCTGGCCCACCGATTCGGTCGCCTACCGTCACGTCGTCAGGCCCCTAGCAATCATCATCTGCCTGTTCATCATGCTCTTCGTCATCGTGCCGCTTTGTCTCTTCATTTTTTTGGTCGTCAAAGATCTTGGGGTATACTAAAATAAATTTGTAAACAGCAAATGAAATCCGATCGCGATCATCGCTTTCACAAAGATAACGATTTTTACTAAAATGTATCCGAACGTGTATTTTATTTATTCTAATTAAAAAGAAACTCGAAACCAGCCACCATCAATTATGCTTTCAGATCCGCTTGAAGCTGATCGGACCGTTGGGCTTCGGTCTCATGAGCCTGTTCAAGTACGTTGTGGTGATCCTGAAGGAGCGCGAGGTGTCGGCGTGCTTCACAGCCATGTCGCTGGATTGGCAAACGCTGCGCGGGGTGACTGAACGTCGACTCATGCTGGAAAACGCCAAAACCGGACGCGTCCTCACCATCATCTGCGTTCTCTTCATGTACGGCGGTGGAATGCCTTACATCACCGTACTGCCCCTCACCAAGGGGCCTATAATGAACGGCAATGTCAGCCTCAGGCCGCTTGCCTATCCCAGCTACTTTGTTTTCTTCAATCCGCAGGTGAGGACCTTTTTTTTAAACACAAAAAATAATCATTGTGTGCAACGATTGACATTTCGTCCTATTCAACGGACGCAAAGAAGTCGTCTCTTGCCCTTGTGCGCAAAGTCTACGTTGAAAATTACCAGAGAATGAATTCGAAATTTTACCACTGTTCAAATCATTATTTTCGAAAATTTTAATTTTGCAATAAATTATTTCTCGCAGGTTTTGTTATCCACTTTTCATTTTAGATCAGACCAGTGTACGACTTTATTTTTACGGCACACTGCGTGTGCGGCTTCGTGAGGTACTCGGTGACTTGCGGTGTCTACAGCATCGCCATCCTTTGCATCATGCACATTTGCAGTCAAGTCAGCATCACCTCGTCGATGCTTGAGAAGCTAGCCGAAAACTTCAACTACCAGTTGCTCGGTGAAATAGTCTCCCAGCATCTACGGTTTCTTAAGTATATTTCTATCATTTACTCTTTTAAGTTATTGTTAAAATATCTTTTCATTCATACCTTTGCATTTCACTTTTATCTTAGATTCGCTTCAAAATTGGAGGACATTTTCAATCAAATTTGCATGGTAGAGATGCTTGGTAGCACCTGCATTATTTGTTTCCTTGGATATTATTTGATAACAGTAAAGCGCGCTATTTATCTACATGCGATAAGGAGGAGGATTATTAATAACGATTGCGTTATAAACATTGCAGGAGTATGAAAACAGAGAATCCGTGGCGACGGTGACGTATTTCCTGCTGCTTCTGTCATTCGTTTTCAATATATTCATCCTCTGTTACATAGGAGAAATTCTTACAGAGCAGGTAATATCTTCTACAAATAATATTATCTTATTTAAAAAATATACAGCATTTTTTTTAAATACTATAAATAAAAAATATGTGAAAATATGTTGGTACTT
Organism: Eurytoma adleriae; assembly: GCA_900480045.1. Taxonomy (NCBI): domain Eukaryota; kingdom Metazoa; phylum Arthropoda; class Insecta; order Hymenoptera; family Eurytomidae; genus Eurytoma; species Eurytoma adleriae. The sequence goes on from UXGC01000887.1 coordinate 5,072, forward strand.
TAGTGTCACAGTATAGGAACTTCGGCTTACATGATCGACTGGTACCAACTATCGGCGCAGGAATCGCGAAACGTGGTTCTACTGGTGGCGTCGACACAGCGTCCGGTCGTGCTCACAGCTGGCAAGATGGTCAATCTGTCAATACAAAGTTTCTCTAACGTAAGCCCACTTTAAGCAGGTACGAGGAATTATTTTTAAAACTGGTTCGTTTCTGCAGGTGATAAAAGCCTCGGCGAGCTATCTGAACATGCTGCGTACAGTCACGGCGAATGCGACTTGATTACACTATGAGAAACATAAATTAAGTACTGATTGTTCGTCGAGATAAAAATCCAAATGTATTATTTTAGTAACTGACTTCAGTGACTATATTTTACTAATGTAAAATAAGGAAAAACGAATATATAAACACACTGTATTAAACAAAAACTTTGGAAATTTCAACAGAATTGAACTAAAAGTTTGCACATAGAATTAGGATGATAGCTAGTCATTGAATTCACATAGTGCGATCCGCGCAGAAGGCAATCGTCAATTCCATGTCACTGAATTATTTTAAGATTTCACAATTATTAGCCAGATGGGCGCACGAAGCGGCTCGAAATAGATTTAAATTCGCCGCGCTTGAAACCGACGGCGCGAATAATGGCTTTACTTGACAAACGCGTTTTAAAATCGCGGGTACGCGGGGACATAAGAAAAAGTGCCCCCGCACAGGCGTTTTTTACCTGCGCCTATAATGATGGTTTCTCCGAGGCGGAGGGAGGGCGTAATTGCATTTAAAAACAGTGGCAATCGCAACCTGCACTGTTAAACTTTTGCGAGGGCTACTGGGAATTACAAGGTCGACGCTCCCATTAAGTCATTATATTCACTTCGAATTAGTCGATGATAGGTATACAATTACAGGCATATTATGGCTACTTACCATTATATCAATCGTAATTACTTTTATAACATTTGCTTTATCTAATTCTTAAACAAGGTACAAATCAAAGTAATGCTAATAACTTAGAAAATCGCATTTTATGATAATAAAATTTAGTATGATTTATGTTACGCGAACTTCTTGTTAAACGAACATTTACAGCGAAATGTATTTTACAGAGAAAGCGACTGAAAACTGCATCACAGAATTTACGAATGCTATTGCAAGATAATGACAAGTTTCTTCTTCTTTTCTGGATGAATTAATTGCTCAAGCTTTACACTTTTAATTACCCAAGATTGAAGATGCACAGTCGCTTTACTTGCCAGTCATCCCCCGATAGCCGCGGGCACGCGTTAATTAAATCAAACTGTCCTTCTGGCAGCTCCGGTGATTTATTCCGAAACTTGAAAAATGCGATATTACAATCTCAAAATAATCTTAAAGTAAAAAAAAACTAGCAAAAGGTAACATGAACGCAGTAGCAGTGAAGAAAATCAACAATGCAAAGGATTTCGAGTACACCGTGCAGATGACCCGCTGGCTGCTCCAGCCCCTGGGCATCTGGCCGGGAGACTTCTCAACCTATCCAACGATCCTGCGTCTACTGTCTGTATTCGCCTGCGCTTTTCTACTGGCTTTTCTTCTGATTCCCTGTTGCTTGCACATGTTTCTCATCGAGAAAGATCTCGGGGTACTGCTTCGAACCCGTTGAAATCAGGGTTTTATCAGTAACATCAGTCGTAGCTCAGCTAATTAAGAGACTAATATTTAGACTAATCTATATTCAATATCCCATTCAATATTTTTTTTTAATTTATCAGAGTGGTCAATCAAATTCTCAAAGTAAATGAGTAATTGATAATATTAAAATATCTCTTGCGGTATGATTGTTTGGACCTTTGTTCAATGTTATATTGTGAATCGCTTTGTTTCATGATAAATGATAATCATTCAGCTACTTTTTGCTTCGATTAGATAATAGATACTTCAAAGTTCCGTAGATCTAAAATGTCGAATCTCAGTACAAGTCGTCGATGTATCGATCAAACCTATTATTTTAATTAATAGATAAAATGCTAAAGAACTATCACCCTTTAAAGTTGAATTATTGAAAACTCCCCAAAGGCGTTAAAAACTATTGAAAAATAATCCACTAAACAACAATTGGTCAGCAGCTATCTTCTCACTAATTTTTCCTGCATTTCAAGAGATTTCAGTAATTTAATCTTAGAGGTAAAACAATCTTAAAAGAGTAACAAAAATCCCCGAGCTGCAGGTCCGCTTAAAGATGATAGGCCCGCTTAGCTTCTGCCTGATGAACATCTTCAAGTACTTCGCAATGCTGGCGAAGGATAGGAAGGTTGGCACGTGCATCGCGGACGTGGCGACGGACTGGAACGAGGTGTCGAGCCCGGAGCACCGGAGCTGCATGCAGAGGAACGCGAAGACCGCCAGATTCTTCACCAGCCTCTGCGCGCTTTTCATGTACGGCGGTGGGCTACCCTACAGCACAATCCTGCCGCTCACCCGGGAGGCCATGGTCGTCGGCAACAACAGCTACCGCCACCTCGCCTATCCCAGCTACTTCATCTTCTTCAATCCGCATGTGAGTGAAGCAGATAAGCAAATTTTCGAAGGTATTTAATTTCATGTTGTGCTGATGTATGTCCCATTGGAATGTGGAGATGGCTAAAACTCTGTATTTTTAGCGGTGTACAGGTAGTGTACGTGTTAGTGATTAAACACTTGATCGTATCTTCACTGATAAACTCGCGATGAAAACTATCTGATCGCGATTACTTATTTACACACAAATTAGAATTAAAAGAAACTACGCAATCAAATAGATTGATATTGCAATGTGAATATTTTCGTACCTCTGCAATTTTTTTTTTGTAGATCAGACCAATTTACGATTTGGTATTCATCATCCATTGTCTTTGCGGTTTCGTCATGTATTCGGTGACTTGCGGCGTCTGCAGCATCGCCATACTCTGCATCATGCACATCTACAGCCAGTGCAGCATCACCTCGGCCATCCTCCGAAACCATGACGGCAGTTTCGATGAGAAGTCTATCGGAAGGATTGTCAGGCAACATCTAAAATCTTTGCAGTAAAAGTTTTGAGCTGATAAATTGAATGACAAATTGAAATTTACTTTGATCGCTTACGTTACTTTCTTAAAAATACGTTTCAATTATTTTAGTTTTGCCTCGAAGTTGGAAGACATTCTGAGCGACATGTGCTTGGTGGAGATGATGGGGTGCACTTTCAACATCTGTATGCTCGGCTACTACTTCATCACGGTGAGAGAAAAATCGCTGCTATCAACGTACCAAAAATAAATGCGAATCATTACGTAAATAGGAATTCGAGCAAAGCGAAACTGTTGGTACCATAACGTACTCTCTGCTGCTGGTCTCCCTTACCTTCAACATCTTTATCTTCTGTTACATAGGTGATCTCTTAACGGAACAGGCAAACATAATAGATAACATAAAAACCACTTTCTCCCTTGGTAAAAAATGACCTGCATTTTTAAGCTTTTATTAAAAGATTTTTCGTTCTTTTTATCACTAGAAATGATCTCAAAAATTCTTAAAAATGGTTGCTTTTTACCAGGACCTTAATCGATTCTCAACAACTAAAATCGAATAAAATTTTAGTGTGAGCACATTGGGGAAGTGGCGTACGCGATGAATTGGTATCAGCTATCCGGCAAAGAGGCGCGCAACGTCGTGCTGATAGTGGCTGCAACGCAGCGGCCGGTCATTCTCACCGCTGGAAAAATGGTCACGCTCTCCATTGGCAGTTTCTGCAACGTAAGCATCGCCAAGTGACTACTGGCAAAGTCCGGTTATCTATAAGAGGTAATATTTTTATTACAGGTCATAAAAGCTTCCGTGACTTACCTGAATATGCTTCGGACTCTTACGGCGAGTGAAAGCTAGCGGCGATTTTGGCCTTAAAGAATAATTCCAGAATTTAAGAGTATGTAAATAATGAGTAACTATTAAAATGATATACATTATTTGAAATTGCTTTAATATTTTTGAACGAATTTGAATTCTCTTTCTACGGAGAAGTCAAGTTCTTCTTATTATTTGATTATGCAATGTAGGATAATAGTTTCTATTCTCATCTCTAGAAACACAAATGAACCTAATCAAACTAAGCAAAATTAACAGAGTAAAAATGTGAAAAGAAATTTATGCAAAGCATCTGAAAGCTCCACGTCAGCTCAGCTCAAGCCCGCAAATGCGAAGTCTGCCGAGCTAGAGCGAAAACCACAGATACGCAAAATTGAGGGTTGCGCTTTTGGGGTCGCGGGTCTAACCAGTTTTTAAAGCGCGCAAAAATCCAGGGCGTTGCCTTTGAAAGTTTCGCCGCTAATGGACAGCTTTATACTTCCGTGGTTGGCGGACTTCGTGGCTTGCGGTTAAGACGTACGCTGCACTCCCCGGATAAAATAAATTCTGGTCTCGGAGCGAGTTCCAAGTTTCCATTGTTCGACAGGCTGAAAATTACAAAGCAAGCCGAGAACTTGTTTGTATGATCATTTATTTTAGTTTCGCGGACAGTCTTTTTCGAACGCTTTTCAAGTCGCCCGCACTTGCATCATGATACTAGAATGGGCGGATTCTTTTACTGTTGGTCTTTTTTATTTTTATCCATCCTTTTCCGATGTTTGCAAAATCTTAGGTTTTGTAGGTAATAAAATTAAGGTAATATCCGCAGAAATATATACATATATACGTCCTAAATTATATATTTACTTTAAATTACGCACAATATTTACTTTTTTAACTTGTCTTAAAGATAATCATCCTTCACTATCTATGTTTGATACTGAATAATGTAGAGGCTAGTATAAATCTGTGGATTACAGAAGATCAAATTAATTCTACTGGAAATAGCATGGAAGTGTTAGAAACAAGAAAATACCGAATTAATATTGTCTATCATGTCAAACCTCGAAGTCATCGTGTAAAAAATGAAGTTTTATCGACTACTTTAAGAAAGTCGATCAATATTGGAAATCTACTGATAAAAATCAATTCCACGATTGTTTTTCGAGGTAATCTCTAGTGCAGCAAACTTTATTTTTTTTACATTTACTGTATACGCGTATTTAGTGCTTACGACGAATTTCCGTTTTTTCAGCACTTTACGAGATTTTTTTCAACCATGTTCCACTACATCATTTAATAATTCATTGTTATTCCAACGTAGCTATCAAGCTATTGTTTATCATTTATCCGGCATTTAAAAGACAATCGGTTATCGATACAATTGTTATGACCATTCTGGACTTGCAATAAATGTTAATATTTGTTCTATGCAATGAAAAGACATAAATATAGAATTAAGTTAAATGTTGTAATTAAAAATTGTTTATTCGTTTCAGACAAACTCAAACGTCTGACTGTTTAATAACAATATCTCACTATAATCATCGACGTTCTTTTATTATAAAATATTTTTTCTTTTCTATTTGCATTTGCTTACTTTTTCTAGTTACAAGTGTTTTTCTCGATTATTTCTAAGACAGAAATCTAATTTAGCGAATGATTAAACTCGTTTCATAATAATATAGCTAAAGAATGAGTCATTATTAATTCACATCCTTAAAAAAGATAAAAATAATTCATGACAATGATTTCTCTTTAGTCTACATTATCTTTCCTTATCTCCAAAGCCTACCTTATAAAACAGTCTTACAATTTTACACTACATTAACAGTTAATTAACGTTATTTGAAGAAAATAATAGACAATTGGCTAACTGACACACGGCTAAAAACTTATCCTTGTAGTATATATATTGCCGCGTTATCAAGGTAAAATATTTACTAACATTTGAACAAACATTTGTTCAATTTTGCTGCAGATCTCTTAAAAAATGCAATTTCACCTTGCAAGCTTTCGCACTCTAATTTCCTTCGGCAGCTTTCACTAGCCTTCATCCAGTACACCTCGCACCTGTACGCAAATCATTCCAGCGAATTGCACACTCGTATAGGATTGCAAAAAGGTGACTAACTTCGTGTACTCCCCACGCGCTGCTTACGCAATTAGCCGCGCAGCTCGCCGCTCTTTCCTTATCTCGTACGCGTACCCGATTAAATTGGCGGTGCATCGCGTCAGCCGCCTCAGTTACAGGCTCGCCTCGACCGAACGTGCTCGCGCACCTACGCCTCAACCGCCATGTCGAACTACTACCAGAACCAGTCGTATCACCAGGAGTCGGCACCTACGGAGCACCTCCAGCAGAACTTCGGCTTCTCGCCGGCGTACGACCAGCAGCAGCGGGTGCCGCCGTACCCCACCGGCGAGGAGTACCTGCGCCAGCCGGCCACCGCGCCCACCGCGCCGTACCCCACGCTGCCGCCGCTCGTCCAGCAGCCGCAGCCCCACTCGTACGCCCCGGCGCCGCATCATATACACGTGCAGCCGGCGCCGGTGCACGTGGAGCAGCAGCCGCCCAGGATCGTGTACGTGCAGCCGCGCGAGAACTCCCACTGGTGCGTCAAGCTCTGCTGCGAGTGCATGTGCGCCATCATCTCCTCCGTGCTGTACACCGCGCTGGGCATTCTTCTTCTGATCGTCGTGATCGGCCTCGTTGTCTACTTCGCCAAGTTCTACAAGCACTGAGAGGGCTGGCGCGATGGTTGAAGTGATGACATCGATGTCTTGATTAGATACCGTTCGGATTGAGAAGTATTCTTTTTTGAGCTTCAAAAGACAGTGAAGGCCATTTACAAGGACAGGAAGCATGCTATCGAGGCCTGGTGACGTGTCGATGGTATCCATGATTTGAGTATGTGTATCTATACCGTTGGAAGGTTGATATCGTTTAATAAATAAATCACAGGAATAGTGCTGGTAGCCCCTTGATCAGATAATCAGAGGACTGAAGAATTCGAAGATTTTATTTTTGCACTTAAAAGGGCAATAAGAACATTGCACTTCCGATGCGTGCAGAAGACAAAGAAATATGTGATCAGAGTTCAGTGATAATAAAGAAGGCGTCTATTGAATTGAGCAGCTTTCAAGATATGCGTGTCATTCGAAGATGGATCGTATTTAATAAATAAATCTTTCAAAGGCAATTCATTGTTTTCATCCAGCAGGTGAAATAACTGCCCATATGTGATCAAAGCTGATGTGCGTACACTCGTGCATAAGATGCGAACAAATGTAGATGAAAATGGCGAAAAAGTCAAATAAAATTAATAATGTGTATAAAATCGTTTAGATAGTTTAAAACGATGGAATGTACTGAAGAAGAAAAGTAGCGCAGCTTGTGCTAATGATATCATCACCTGTTTATAGTGATATCAGTTGTTAATCTTATCTTACACGTATGTACATATGTATACCGATCGAACGTATTTAGTGTGTATAAAAATGCGAAAAATCTTTTGTTTATAAAACAAAAGTGAAAAATAAAATGATGTACTTGTATAGTAAATAAGAATATTTTATTATTTAACGATTACAATAAAAACCTGTTTAGAAAGATTTCTTTACTTTTCCATATTTGTACACCTTATAATCTATTGCTGGAATTTCTCAGAAAATACTAGCAATATCGTAGATAAGGCTGATAACAGGTTTACAAAATTATTTTGCGTCCTGGTTATTGTAGGCTTAAATTAAAGTGAAGGATTTTTAATTTAAAAAATAATTCTATTTATCAATTAATGAATCACACTTTATTACTCAGAATATATCATGGTAGAGTATGAATATATCATGGTTTGTTTCTTTCAAGATTTATTCTAGTGTAATAAAGAAAATCCAATTTCATTATATTAATTTTTATTTTTATATTATCAATTAATCATCTTTTTCAAGATCTTCACATCGCTTAGTATTTCATGTATATAATATTCACACTCTCATCAATGTAAAAAAGGAAATGTTTAACTGGCCTTTATCTCGTGCCTTATCCGTGTCTGGTTCGGTATTGCATCCATGCGTGGAACAGATTTGATTCGGCCCAAGTTGTTACTTAATTGTACCAACAGTTTCTTTTCCTCATTTGTAACATCTTCTGTTTCATAAATAATTTCCTAAAAGAACAGGATAGTAATTTAAATACGTGAGATTTTAAAATCAACACTCCCTTAACATGGCCTACTGCATTTTTAAAACTATTTTCCACCCTATTTTAGACTAAAATTGTAAAAAAACAATGTTTGAGTATGTCACTTTTTTCAAGGCTGTTATTCGACTCTTAATAGATAAATTCGAATAAGCCTTTGGAGCGAACACATCGGTGAGGTGACTAACGCGATGAATTTGTGTATCAGTTGTGTATTAACTAAAAATACCTCCTAGCAGTTATTCAATGTTGCTGTACATTCACCTGTAAAAATGCAATTTCGCTTTGCAAGCCTGCGCACTCCAATATTCATCGCCAAGTTTCACTATTAGCTTTCATCCACTTATACCTTATACACACTTCACAGCTTAGAGCAAACCATTCCAACGATATCTTACCTCCTTACGATCAATTACATAAAAGGGGTCCCCCACGCGCCACTTCGCCCATCGACATTTCGGTGCTCTCACCTCCTTATCTCTTCCACGTGTCCGGTTAAATTGGCGAGGCATCTCGTCGGCTACCTCAGTCTCCGTCTCGCCTCGACCCAACGCACATCCACCCCTCGACCATCGGCATGGCGAGCTACTACCAGAACAAGTCCTATCAGCAGGATTCGGCGCCGAACTACGGTTTCTCGCTGCCGGGTTACGACCAGCAGCAGCGGATGCCGCCGCCTTACCCCACCGGCGATGAGTACCTGCAGCAGCCGACCCCCGCGCCGTACACCATCACGCACGTACACGTACAACAGCCGGTGGCACAGCAGCCGGAGATCAGAATCGTCCAGGCGCAGCAGCCCGAGGAGGAGGAGGAACTAGATGGTTGCCTCGGGTTGTGCTGCGTATGCTTCGAGTGTATAGCCACCCTTGTGTGCTCGATGGTGGGCTACATACTGGGGATCGTGGTAGTCCTCGTCGGGCTCGGAGTCGCCGTCTACTTCCTCAAATACTTCCATCGCTAAGGTGAAGCGCGCTGCTTCAAGTGATCACGGTGCCAATTGGATTAGATATAACGGCTTACATTCCAGGCGTAACTACGAAGAGGGCAAAGAAATTGCGAGCGAAAGTCAACGACGATACCGATCGATTTACCCGTGGTACTTTTTCAATTGTATTGTAATCTAGTTCTTTTCAATGCCTGTACTGAAGGCTAAATATTGTGCTTAATAAATAAGTCATTGCGGTGGCACCTTGATCAAATAACGGGAGGAATCAGCAATTTTCTTTTTGCAAATAAATTCATGTGTTTAAAGCAAAAACAAGAATATTTTATTATTTATCTCGTTCGCGTGCTCGATTAAATCGGCGCTGCATCGCGTCGCAGCTACCTAAATGTATCTGGTTCGTCTCAACCCAAGTTTCACTAGCAAACACCACCTCGCACCTTTAAGCAAATTGTCCCAACAGATTGCAAATTTCTATATTTGATATAAAAAGAGGATGACTAACTTCGATTACTGATCCCCACTCGCTGCTTATAGCCACTCATCTCCTTATCTCGTCCGTGCGTACGATTAAATTGGAGATCGAGCACGACCGCTACCTCAGTCACCGGTTCGCCTCGACCCAACGCGCAGTAGACGTACATCGACACCTCTATCGACATGGCGAACTACCACCAGAACCCGTCGTACCACCAAGAAACCGCGCCGACGGAGCATCTCTATCAGAACTACGGCTTCTCGCCGGCGTACGACCAGCAGCATCGAGTTCCGCCGTACCCCACCAGCGAGGAGTACCTGCGACAGCCACCCACCGCCCCGTACCCCACGCTACCACCGCTCCAACGCCAGCAGCCACGTCAGCTGCAGCCAGTCTCCACGACGCACATACACGTGCAGCCGGCGCCGGTGCACCTGTCGCAGCAGCCGCCCAGGATCGTCTACGTGCGACAGGAGGAGGACGAGCCGCACTGCTGCCTCGGGCTGTGCTGCGTGTGCGCGGAGTGCGTGTGCACCATCGTGTCCTCCGTGTTGGGCTACGTACTGGCGATCGTCGTGATCGCCGTCGGGCTCGGACTCGCCGTCTACTTTCTCAAGTACTACAAGCATTGACGCACTACGTCGGTTTAAGAGCTTACCGTGCCATCTTGATTAGATACGAAGCGAGGGGGCTGAAGAATTCGACGATTTAGCTGTTGAGCTTGCAAATGCAATGGGAGCGCAGTTCTCATCCGAAACGTGACCAGAGGACTTCTTTTTGCGCTTAAAAAGACAGCAATTTTACAGTTTAAAAAAAAGTGTACAATCTTTTGTTTATGAAAATAAAAATAAAATGATGTATAATTATAGTAAATACGAATATTTTATTATTTAAGATTTGTAATAAAAAGGAAATTTTCTAGAAAACTGAATTGTCTTTACTTTTATCTCTTAAATTGTATACACCTTATATACCCCGTTGAAAATATCCAGCTGGAAATCCAGGGGTTTGGCTGGATTTCCAGGTGGATTTTCCAGTTGGATATGCAGCTAGAAATCCAGCCAAACCCCTGGATTTCCAGCTGGATATTTTCAACAGGGTAGTTTATTTAGTCTACTATTCGAATTTCTTAGAGAAAAACTTACCATACATCAAACTTATAATAAATTTATTAATTTTATAATTAACAAAATAATTCGATTTATCAAGTAATGAATCTCACTTTATTCACAATTTGATTCTTTCATAGTTTAGGAAGCTTCGTGAACTGATCTACACAACTTTAATACACATTCTAGAAACGAAAAGGCAAAATATTGGAATCAAGTTGATACGAATTCAGATAATATATTATATTACCCAGAAAGTAATACAAATATTTATTATAAATATTTTAATAATATAATTAGAATTGAAAACACGTCATCGCGCAATCAGATCATCCCAAGGTGAGATAATTTCGAGTATTCTCCACTGTTCCGGAGCATAAATTAAGCCAGAGTCTCAAACCTGGGATAGTCTTCACTCATATCTCAGCCGCAGAGAATCGAAACATTAGCTGCAGAAGCAGACGAAGATACAACCAAGAAACCTACAGTGAATCTTCTGAAGAAATGCGACTTGCTGCGCATCCTAAAATCGAGATTAACCTGGGGCAGCAGTCGCCCAATGTCCTCTACGTGCGGCACGTGCGCGAGGTCGAGAGCACGTCCAGCTGGGATGTCAAGACGACCTTGGTATTCATAATCTCGACGATATTCGCTCTCTGCGTCCTAGGAATCGTCGTTTACTTCCTTAAATTCCATACTCACAGAGGTACAGAATTGGCTTAAACATTTGTGTCGACCACAACTTGATTGAAAATTGAAAATGACTATTTTCTTTTTTTGTTTAAGGTAACGAGAGCAATTTACACCAGGTGATTGTCTAGAATGAAGAAAGGAAAAGTTTGGATTTTAGTAGGATCGGTTGGCGTTGTCGACGGTACCTGTTTGAGTACTTCCGAATGCGCATTTGTCATTGGAAGAATAACTGGATTTAACAAATATCATTCAAGTAATGCTGGCGATGACAGTTTTTTCTTTAATGATACCAGTGCAGTTTACGATCGATACGTGAATGTATAGGAAGAGGACATGAAATACGTGATCGCGGGAAATAGATAATGATAATCCATGATGTCTATTGATTTGATCCAGATCTTTTCATTATTGGAAAATCTACTCTCTAAATAACTATAATATTATTCGATAAGTGAACGTCGTATTAAATATGTGCATTTGGATAAATTTCACATTTTTATATTTACAGAGTATTGCATTTAATAAATAAGGCTTTCAAAGGCAACTGATTGTTTTCATCAACCTGGTGATAGATCTCCATAATCAATATAGGAAAAATTCATGCAAATCATTGCATGTTTGGGAATTCAATCAAAGTGTAATGGCAAATTCCCTGTTGTGGGCCTTCCTCATCCTCATAACATCTTTAACATTTTCATAAGTAATCTCCTAAAAGATCGAAGAAACATAAGAAATTTAAAAACATAAAATTTGTATTCAATGCACCTGCACATTTACTTTCGCACCCTAATTTTCCACACTCTTACGATCATAAAAGAATGACTAACTTCGGGGACTCCCCTAGCGCTATTTGCGCAATTAACCGAGCCACCTCTTTGCTCTCACCTTATCTCGTCCGTGTGTCCGATTAAATTGGCGACGCGCCACGCGGCTATAGCTGCTTCAGTCTCGGGCTTACCTCGACCCAACACGAACACCTACACCCGAATCAGCATGACGAGCCACTACCAGAACCAAGCGTACCAACAGGACACGGCGCCGACGGAGCACCTCCAGCAGAGCTTGGGCTTCTCGTCGATTTACGAGGAGCAACAGCGGGTGCCACCTCATGGGTAAGTGGAAGGTTTATTGCACACACTGTTTCGTGCACGAAATGCTGATCAGGTAGCTTAATACGCAACGATTTTCGTGCACTTAAAAAAAATAAGTGCACGAAAATCATTGTCCATTAAGATATCTTATCAGCATTTTGTGCACAAACTGGTACGTGCACGATTCTTTAAGTGTACTAAATATTCCAGCCCTCCGTACCAGAGCAGTGAGGAGTACCTGCGAGAGCCGCCCACCGGTCGTCCACCAGCTCCGTATTATCTCACGCCGCTCCATCAGCAGCCGCAGCCGCCGTTCGTGATCTCAACGCATGGTGTGCTCGTGCATCCGGTGCCTGGGTACGAGCAGCAACAGCAAGTGCCGCCGTGCCCTGGCGACATAACGGCCCCGTATTATAATTCTAATGTGTTGCCGCCTCCGCCACCGCCGCCGACGACGCCACGTCCACAAGCCAGCAAGTGCGGGTCGTACTGCAGCAATAATACCTACTATATACTCATAGTCATATTCGGTATCGCTATTCCCCTCATCTACATTTATTATTTAAATAAATAAGTCGCAAGAATACGATAGGTCAAATGAAATTAATGTGTATGATATTCCTTAGTGTTTGAATTTAATTATGTAATTACAAAACATTAAATATTACGGATTTTTAATGTATAAAATAATTTTATTTATGATATAATTAATCGAGCAATTATTGTACAACCATGCGCGGGCTACGCGATATCAGACGTACCTTAGCCATCAAGGTAGTGGGATAATAGTCCATATGTTCCCAAAAGTGCAATTTCATTAAACGATAAAATAAATATATTTAAAAAACAATATATTGTTAAAAACTTCTCACGCAAGACATATCAATATTTTTCGATAATATTCGATAATATTTTGCGTATTTTATCTGTCAATAATCAATATTCGTATTCATTAATCAACGATAATATATTACTTATAAGTAACGATTAATTTTTTAGGGTATTTCGTTTTGTCTAAAAATGTATATAAATGTATAATAAAGTATAAAAGTGTACACAAGAATTTAGTAAAAATTATGTTTCAGTTTCCTAAAGAACAATTGAATATAATTTTTACACTTTCTATTTCCTAACAAAAAGTCGCGCCTCATGATTCGAATTTTCCCGCCAAGGCGCGGTCGACCAATCAGATCGTACACTGCGCGCGAAAAAAAAGCGCCAATACATTTTAAGCGGCGAAAAACCGAACTAGATGAAAGCTATCAACTTATAATTATAGATATACAATCACTTGTAAAAGTACAGCTCTGCTGATAGTGCTACTGCACAGTGTCTGCCAGTTAAGTTCCAAATTTTTCGAATTTCCGAGATTCTTGGAATAGTCCAGCTAAATTACATCCGTCGCATGCGACGATCATCTCCTTTCGTTGTACAATGTTGTACTTATCGCGCCGGTGTTTGATTCGGGCAATGTAAAACTGTGAGTAATGTTTAATCGACCCCAGTAGGACGAATCAAAGTTGTGACTGTTTTTAAAATATCTTAAAGTGTTGCAAGTTCAGTTCATGTATTGTAGTTTGTAACTACCAAGTTTTATTTCTTTAATTACTTTTATAGAGTTATAATAGTTTCGTACTTAGATTGCGAATGTATTTTAGTGACTGTCAAGTGTTATAGCAAAACAAATGCCATGTAGTTTGTCAAGAGTACAACAATAAGAAAATTTGACTGGGTTTTTCATTGTTCTTAAAAATTTTAAGGTATTATATTAACCATAGTAATGTTTGAAATTTCATTAATAAGAGATTTCTTTGTTTTGATCTGTCAGCTAATTCTTAAGTAAATAAAAAATTTGACAGTATCAATGATTAAATTTACTTAGTATTTTTAATCAAAATAGTTTTTAATCATAAAAGTTATATTTATGTATCTTCACAATGTTATATTTAGCATCATCAGATTTTCACCATGCCTGACTGGTACTATGATCAGGATGCATTTCACAAAACTCCATCGATTCAAGATGGACTTGACTATGAAACTGAATGTGCATATCGAAAAGAAGGAGTACGATTCATTATGGACATTGGTACCCACATAAATCTTGGTTGTAACACAACGGCCACTGGAGTTGTCTTCTTTCATCGTTTCTACATGTTTCATTCTTTTGAGGCATTCCCACGTTTTGTAAGTTTTTTTATATTCAACAAATTTATCGTTAATGCAAATATTATATAAACATTTCATGCACAGGTCACTGCTTGTTGCTGTATATTTCTAGCAGGTAAAGTAGAAGAGACGCCTAAAAAATGTAAGGACATTATCAAAATTGCTCAGACACTGCTTAATGAAGAAGCATTTGCATCATTTGGAATAAATCCAAAAGAAGAAGTGATGACTTTAGAAAAAATTTTATTGCAGACAATTAAATTTGATTTTAAAGTAGAACATCCTTATTACTATTTGATAAAATACGCCAAACATCTTAAAGGTAATTTACAATTAAGTATATCAAATTTAAAAAAAGAAATATAGTTCAATTTATTAATACTATTAATATCATTACTATGTAGGTGATAAAAATAGGCTTCACAAAATGGTACAAATGGCTTGGACTTTTATCAATGACAGGTATAATAAAATTTTATTAAACTTAACAAAAATTCTTAACTTAATAAAAATATTGTTAAATAGTTTGTGCACTACTTTGTGCCTTCAATGGGAACCAGAAATTATAGCAATAGCTTTAATGTATTTAGCTAGCAAGCTAAGCAAATTTAAAGTTGTCAACTGGATCTATAGAAAATCTCATCAAACAAAGTGGTGGGATTTGTTTGTAGAAAAACTTCCTATGTCTACTTTAGAAGGTAATAAATTTATAAAGTAATTTCTATTTTAATGTAGACAAAGAAAAAAGAAAAATTAAGTTTTTTTTATGTCTAAGATATTTGTCATCAAGTTTTGGATTTATATTCTACTGTAAAGGATAAACCTCAAGAATCACAACAAACACAATCTCAAACTGATAAAAAAGACCCTAACATAAAATTAGAAAATCCTGTTAAACTTGAAAAAAGTGATTCTCAACCAATTCAAGTTAAAACTGAAGAAAAAAATGTTCACTGTAAACCAAGAATAGCAAGAGAAGAATTTTATTCCAATCTTAATCCAAAAAAACATGAACCATCCATTGACTGTAAGTATTTACTGTTTAGTTAAAAACTATTATTTTGTCATTTAATTTAATCCCTTTATCTTTTATTAAATTAACTTTAGCTGTGAAAGTAAAAGAAAATCCTTACTGTAATCCAACAATAGCAAAAGAAACTTATTCCAATCATAAACCAATAAAACATGAACCATCCATTGATTGTAAGTGTTTATTGTTTAGGTAAAAAAAATTATTTTCTCAATTCATTTAATTTTATTTTCCATTACAGCAACTCTAGCTGTAAGCGTAAAAAACGAACCAGAATTATATGATCAGCCCAAACCAAAAATAATGCTGCATGTGGCGGATTGGGCTGCAGTTTCTGCATCAGCGGTCATGTCGCCAGGCACAAGTAGTGTCAATTCACCAACATTCCTGACTCCCAACTTTTTAGTTTCTCCAGTACCTGTTGGGTCCTTGAATAATCATTTCAACGAATCAACAATTCGTGGGAATGTAAACATTCAAGATTCTAAAAATGTTTCTACTGCATTATTCAGTAATCAAAATAGTGCTAATTCTATCGATGTAACGAGGAATATTGGTCAAAGTCTTAATTACAACAAATTGCACAATGATGTGCCGTTAGATAATAGCATAGATAATTTACCGAAAGGAAGACGAGGTTTCGATAACTTCAGTGACACTTTACCGAAAAGTAACCGCAGGTTTGACAACTACAATGACAATTTACCGAAAGTTAGCCGAGGATTCGGTAACTGCGATGATAATTTATCGACAAGTATCCGTGCCTTCGGCAATTGCAACAATGATGTACCCTTCAGAAGCCGAGGATTCGGTAACTGCGAAGACATTGCACCCTTCGGAAACCGAGGGTTCAACAATATTAATGAAAATTTATTGGATAATAATTATAACTTTAAAATTGCTGATTTTTCAAAAAATTATCAAAGCTGCGACAGGTTTATTCAGGGTTACCCAGACAGTAAGGATTTGTACAACAAATTCAAATGTTCAGCAAAAATGCGAAATGAGAGGGATCCTCGAACGAATTCTCGCGATTATCCATATCCTAAATCAAAAAGCGATTTCTGCAAGGATTCGTTTCCAGACTCAAACGATAATCCTTACGAGAATAATGAGATTAATCTCGAAAGATTCAGATCTAGACATACAGGACGGCGTTTTAGACATGCGAGAAGCTTTCGTGGACCAATGAATAATTAATTTTTTTTGATAAAATGCAATACATGCATTTCTATTTCTAGATAGTAATCATTTTTGAAAAATGTTTTATTTGCAAACTTTTTATAGAATATTTTTGATATATCTTAACAACTAGCGAAGTATCGTAAGACATATAAAAAAGTTTTTTAAATTATTGATTAGTATAACATAAAAGTCTGTTTTGAAAGAAATGTATATATTTGAATAGTTAAAGACATAAAGCATAGTTGTTTTATCCTTTTATATAAATAAATGTAAGGCATAAAAAATTAAATATTTAAGAAATAAGTATAAAAATAAAAAGTAAATACACATATGCAAAATAGTTTTATTTTAAGCAAACAAATGTTGCTTTACCTTGTATACAAACAATGTAATAATACACTACATTAGAGCACATGAATAATAGAATACAAAATTGCAGTAAATATAGATAAGGTTTCAAAGAAAAAAACTGCATAATTAACAATTCACGTATCAATATCAATAATTTTTCAATGAGAAATAAAAAGAAATAAGGACAGTAAATTGTTAATTATTCACATTTTCTAATACTTAAAAATCAAATTATGCATCTAAAAATAGAATAAATAGGCGAGTATAAAAACACTTAATTTCTTCAGTTTGTGCAGACTATATTGACTCTTTGGTATCTCATCTCTCTATCAAGCTCTAAGGCAATATTGTTGAATTTAACAAAATTTTGTACTTTCTACGATTTTTTCACAGTCCGAAGCCTAGAATTAAATGATCAGTCGGTAGCTCCAATCTGTGCTTTTGTGCGTCTAAAAAATAAATTAAAAGATAAAAATTTTTTTCACTTTCATTCTAAAAAAATTAATACCGCTCTTACCTCTTTTTAGAACCTCCAATTCATCGGTCATCAAGGTGGTTGCGTCAGCTCTCCTGTTCCACGGCTGGTCGCCGACCAAATGGCAGCCTCTTTTTCTTTGGGTACCTGAGTACCTGATTGATAGTGGCGCAGAATTTGCACTTGGTCTCGCCAGTAGGCACGACTATCGGGCAGAGCTTGTGCCGCCAACGGCTCACCGCGTAGTCCTTCTGGGCGCAATGACCGGTGCTGCACTCGCCGATGCTCGGTCCTCCAGCGCACACTGAAATTTCGTCGACGCTCCGTAGGATCTGCTCCATCTCTATTACGTCCTTTGGACGGCGCACCTCCAGCGGCGAAAATTTGTTGTTGATGTAGATCTTTATCTCATCACTTTTGTGGAATATGACCTGGAATGTGAGTATAACATATTGTTTGTCATATGATCTTTTTTTTATTTTTTTATTTTTTCACTTTTTTAATTATAATCTTTAAAGATTAGATATTAATTAGCAAAAAGTTAAAGTTAGATATTAATTAACAAAATACCTGTTTTTGGTAGATTGGAGGTATGAGTACATCGGATTTGAACCACAACGCCTTAGAAAATATGATGATGTCTTTGTCTATGATATTTTTATGGAAACCCCACATTGGGTTTGGCAATGTTATTTTATCGCTATTCCGGAAAATGAGATCAAATGCTTGTCTGTTTATTTCTATGTTCGACTCTGGCAATGGAGTCGGATCGACAGGTTTTGGAGCTTTTGGCGCCCTTTTCCTCTTTTGAGGGCCGTTTTGATTTAATAGAAGAATCTCCTCTTCTGGGACTATAATAGTAACTTCCTTCGGCACGTCTATGTTTGATTCACTAATATTTATTGCTTGATTTGGAATATTTACAGAGGGTTGGTCCTTATTTATTGATTCAGAATCTAAATTGTTAAACAAATACGTGAAGTAATTAGTGAAGTAATTTGTAGATGTTAATTCGAAATATTTAAAGAATTTAAAATGTACCTGTAGAATGTAAAATTTCGTTGGCATTGCAATTTTCTAAATTACTCGAACTATTTCCGTCTTCTTGTGGCGTGAAGTACGATACTTCCGATCCTTCCATACCGTTTTGAGCTTTTTCTTGACCACTTAGGTCATTACACGTATTATCAATGCAAGTAATACTGTTGTTATTATACGAGCCTCCATTGACGTAGTAAACTAAAATTCAAAAGAAAAAGTTAAATTTAAAACCCAAAATTTTACTGCAAAATGTTTAATAAAAATCAATTATTCAGCATTACTTGCAGTATTGAGTGCGTCGTTAATATTCTCTAAATTATTTTCCGAATTTCCTTCCTTTTCACTGGAGGTAGGTGTAATTTGCAAATGTGTAGCATCGTTTGGAATACTGAAGCCTTGTTTGAATGTAACCACGATATTACCGTATTTGTATTTTTGATTCTCCAAATTACCAAGAATACCTCCTGGAAATTTTACGTATTTTAATTTAAATACTCAGCAAAAATATAGAGGCTACAGTCGACTATCAATTCAGTACCTTCCGGAGCTCTTCGTTTTCTCTTTTTCTTTCCGGTTGCCTGATCTACGTCTTCATGGAATATCGACGGTATCGCTTCTTTGCAAAGCGCAAATTTAGTCAGAGGCCTCTGAAAATTAAATATAAGAATTCGGTCGAATTAAGTACATTCGCGAAATTTTTATTTCAGTAAGTATTAATTTGTTACTTTATTTTTTTCAGGAAAATCTTGAAATAGCTGTTTCAAGGTGACGCGAGAATGAAATAGTTTTCGATAATCTTACTACATCAAGCTTCCACTTGGCAAGGAGTCAAAAATTATCTAAAATCTCGGCAGCGCATTACTCAATTTCTGGCAACAAACATTGATTGCACACAAAGGAACAAGTCATATATACCTCGGATGTTTAAGGTAAATTTGTTTTTTTTTTTAACTCAAATGCACGAAAATAAACAAAATAGATTATTGTATATTAAACAATTGATTTATTATTAAGGTAGACATAAATTGCAAGCCAGCTGTCAGTTTCTTTGTGATGAAGTCCAGAATAACTAGCCGAAGATGGTCTAAAAATACGGACGAGTAAAAACAAACTGGCATGGAGGGGGAGAAAGCTCGGCCGACTGTATATCGCGTGTATTTTAAAGCGCACTTGCGTAGGAGTCCCAAGAAGGCGAGGGAAAGATGAAAATATGCGGGAAGGGAAGGACTGGACTAAAATGGAATTTTGAAGCTTTTAACACTGGTGTTTAATCGTACTTTCTTTAGCATATTCGTATAAGCACATAAAATATTTAAAAAAAAAGTACGCAAAGATATTTACGAAGATTAAAGCAAAATTAAATTAGATAAGAGTGCGCATATTAAATCTTTTTCCGACTTTTTTTCAAAAAAATTTTGAAATTTTTAGTTTACTTTGTGCTAAATTTAATATTGCAAAAAGTATTTGGCGTAGTTCGTACACTGTACATAGATAACAAGTAAATATTAAAATAGTTCAAAGTAGAATTGAAATTAATAA
The DNA here is from genome assembly GCA_900480045.1 of Eurytoma adleriae. Taxonomy (NCBI): domain Eukaryota; kingdom Metazoa; phylum Arthropoda; class Insecta; order Hymenoptera; family Eurytomidae; genus Eurytoma; species Eurytoma adleriae. The sequence goes on from UXGC01000887.1 coordinate 25,221, forward strand.
AAATAAAAATTAAATTAATAATTAAAACGTTCTTATAAAAAGAAAAATTCCGTTGATTCTTTTAATTTATAATTAAATTATCTGCGTGTAATTTATTATTGAACAGTACATAATTAAATTAATATTTTTATAACGCAAAGAAGTTTGAGTTTCACAGTGTTAATATTTTAAATGTGTAGTATATTTTAGAAGAATAAGGAAAGGAAATTACCACTTGACCCAAAATTTTCGAGAATAGACCAAAATTCTATTTTTATATTTTTTCAAGAACCTACATATGTCCATCACTCAGTACTTGTAAGAAGCTAACCGCGTTCTTCTGATATATAAAATCAAATAACCAGTCTATTTTAATATGGTTCAAATAATTTTGTCGAATGAATAAAAAAAACGTTATAATATAGCTAAATAAAAAATAGAAAACTAGATCATTTGTCAGGATGAATGATAAGTGAAAAGTAAAGATTAAAACAAATTAATTAATAAAATGATTTCAACTTTCCACGCTTATCCAAAATTTCACACCGGAAAAAACTAGCATTTCGATCTGCTGACGTCTTTAGGTAATATCTGGCATCATAAAAATACCAACAAATAAAAATAACATTTCCCGATAAACAAAAAACAAGACGTTCAACGAAAATCGAGCTACAACGACAAAACTTAAATTAAACACCCTTTAAATGTGTTGTAAATAACCAAATTTTAAAGGAAATTTACCTCTACTTGCTTCAACTTGCAAATTTCTAAAACGAATCAATCTTAATAAAGGCGAGAATCATTTTCTTCTTTAAAAACTTCACCTCTATCGATGTCTATTTCAGGTACCTATTGCAGTCTGTGTATACATCAAGCAGCTCACCTGAAAAATGACGTTTCCCGCGGAGTCCCTGAGCAGCGACTCGCGTCTGATCTCCCCGGGTTTGAAGTGACGCTCGCAGATCGCGCTGCTCTTGTACAGGGTACTGCCGGTGTGCTCGACGGCCACCGTCCACTTCTGGAAGAGGCCCTCGTCGCTCGGCATCTTGAAGTAGGAGACGCGCTCGTCACAGTTGGTGCCGCCGTTGCGGCACGTCACGATGCAGCACCGGCGCACCATCCCTCGTGAGTAGATAAAGCGCGGCCCGCTGGATTCACTCGCGACTCATGGTGACGCTAAGCGCGCCGACGGACTGCGGCGCGCCCAACTCGCTCCCGCGCGCCGGGGGTGCGGACGCGCCGCGGCGACGCTGGTGGTGGTGGGGCTCGTCGACGCGCGCCAATCGCCGCAGACCGCACGCTTTTCGGACTACGGACTTTTTTTTTTAAGTGCGCTAATTTCACTCGTTTTGAGCGTCTGCTTTCTATGGGCATGCTTCGATTCAGGTCCTTGTTTTTTATTTTATTTTGGACGATTAATTTTGTTTGGCTGGTTGGTTGCTAATTGTGGTTATTTATTTGATTTGCAACTTAATTGCATTCTAAAATTCGTGAAACGAATTACAAAAATTCGATTTTTGTGATCTGATATCATTATGAATTATTTAATCGAATTCTACAAACTATAATTACTAAGTTATTATTGGAATTTGTCAGAATTACTTCATAAAGGAAAATCTCTATTAAGCTTAAAAAAGTATTCCTTCAAAAATGTCTATGATTGCTTATAATGCTAAACATTGATTTTAAATTTAATGATTTTTATAGATTATTTCCGATTTTAGTTAAATTTAAGTCAATTTACAGAGTCAAAATAGCGAATATTTGCTTTGTAATTTTGTGTTTTTTATTTTTAATAGTATTTGCGGCCTAACTTTTATCTACAATTATTTTTTGCAAAATATCCACGGATTTAAAAATTAATAATTTTTTAAATTATTGTAAATCTTGGACACATTTTCGTTTTAAATATAATTCCGTACTGATTATTTTGTCCCTTATTACTACTGTATAAGGGACTGCAACAAGCAACTACTTATCAGTAGTAAAAGGGCGGATACGGTAATACCGCCCCGTCTATAACAGTATCTATATACAATTGAAAATACCACTTTCTTTAGAATATTTAATCCTTTCACTATTACATAAGCACATTCTCTGTCAAAAGCTAATTTTTGCGCCATGCCCTCGTGCCCTAACAGAGAATAAAATCATGTTTATTAGTAATTGTAATTGGATCAACTATCAGCTGTAACTACTCATAAGTAGTAAAAGTCCGGGTAAGGTAATACTACTTTCATCATAAAACCTGACACTTTTTAAAAAATATTTAAACTTTTTTTAATAAAATTTAATTCGAATAAAATAATTTTTTTTTAATGAATAAAACAATTTCAGGATCAACGTTGAAACGATTTTTCATTCAACCCTCATAAGCTCATGACTCGTCGATTGTTAACACGCAACCAACGAACACACTTAAAACCTTCCTAATACATACAAAGTGAAAGTCCATGTGCGTGCACTACATCTACGTCGGTCGGTCGGTCGGTGTCTCCATCCCATAACCTCTTAAAAGCAGTTATCTGCGATTTAGCTGCATCATAATTCATAGGTACGTATATATGCGATCGTCGGTTGGAATTTAAAATATTTACTTCATAAGATAAAAAGTAAGTGAAACTTTCGTTTTAGATGGTGGTGATAGTTCTGATCGGCAAATAAAAATTTTAAGGAAAGATATACAAATGGCCAGCTTTTCACTTGCAAAGCGAGCCTCTGCTCTGCTCGTCGGCCAAAGCAGGTCGGTTTTATTCAAAAGAAATGCCTCGGCGGAACAGGCCTCATCTTCTAAGAGTTCACTCGTGGAGACTACGTTAAATGAAAAAAATGGTATGTAACTAATAACCATAATGACACATTTTATGGTTTGGATGTTTGGGATTATAAATTTATCTCAATTATTGAAGGCAATTAGATCTGTCTAAAGTCCGTTTTTTTTCTTATCTGTTGCAAATACGTCAATCCACTAATCTTCAATGTAGAACATGTATCGCTTTTTTTCTTGCCCTTGATTTATGCACATTTGAGACTTTTAAATTGATATTTAATAACAAAATTTTATTTGAGTTTATTAAAATCAAATTAATAACAATTTTTTATATTTTTTATAGTTGTGAGTCAAATTGATATTGATTTGATAGTTAATTTAAACTTGTTTTTCTAGGAATTGCAACTGTGACCATGTCACGCACACCTGTTAATAGCCTGAATCTGGAATTAATAGTTGAATTGAGAAAAGCTTTAGAACATGCAGTTGACAAAAATAGCAAAGGAGTTATTCTTACATCATCAATGCCTACTGTATTCTCGGCTGGTTTGGATATTATGGAAATGTACAGACCAGACTTGAAACGATGTGGCGAATTTTGGCATTCTCTTCAAGACTTGTGGTTAACTTTATATGGCCTAGGTATTCCAACTGTGGCAGCTATTAACGTAAAATATTATTTGTACTGATTAAACTAAACAATTAATCTTTGCCATATTTACAACAGTTAATTTTGTGTTTTAAATAGGGAGCTAGTCCAGCTGGAGGATGTTTACTTGCAATGTCATGTGAATACCGAGTAATGGTAACAGGAAAACAAAGTATTATAGGACTCAATGAAACTTTACTAGGTATTATTGCTCCAAAATGGTTCCAGGATTGCATGATATCTACCATTGGATATCGGCAAGCTGAACTAGCCCTTATGAGGTTTGTTGAATAAATACACCATATTCTTATTCTATTAAATTTGATAAATAATTATTTTTCTCTACTTATAGAGGAAGTCTTTTTAATGCAGATGAAGCATTAAAAATAGGTTTAGTGGATGAATTGGCTTCTGACAAAAATGATGCCCTTGCAAAAAGTGAGAAGTATATCTCTGGTTATAATAAAATTCCAAGTGAGTTAAATAATCTCAAAAGCTCCACTTTAATAACATTCAAAGATTCATCATTTATTAACAACTTTTCAGAAGAAGCAAGAGAAGCAACCAAACTGGGTTTGAGAAAAGATGCTCTTGCTTGGTTAGAAGCAAATCGAGAATGGGACACAACAATATTTTTGAATTATGTACAACTTCCTCAGGTTCAAGATGGCCTTGATCGATATGTACAAGCACTCAGGGCAAAGGCCAAGTAGGCAGTAGAAACATTTCAGAAATATTTGAGCATTTTTCATATTTTTATATAAAAGCCTTTAAAGGTTCGGAAAGAAGTCACACCTTTCCAGTAACAAAGCTAGACTTATTCGTGACTTGTTATTATTTAGGCATGTATGCATTTTTCCTACCTAATGTATACACATATATTTTTTACCACTGTTAAGACAAAATAAAAAGTTGAAATATAATCTCTACTTTTTGCTGCAATGGTCAATGATGATTTAATAATAATATTCTTTAAGTATGATTTATCAACTTTAATCGACTGTTAAATTCAATAATACATATCAAAATACACAATTTTTCATTGTACCTCTTACTACGGACAATCAAGAATCAAAAATACACTTTACGTTATATTTAATTTTTGTAAACTTAGTCACAATGCTTGTTAATAAAAAATTTTTGTATAAAGAATATCGTGATTTCAGTTTTCCTCAGTATATTCAGAACCCTCGTTACTAGTGCCCTCTTCGCCCTCCTGCTCATCCTCGTCCGCTTCAACTTGCTGCAACTGTTGACCCATGAGTTTAGCTACTGTGGTACTCTCCCGCTGGTAATCCAGATAGTGATTGATTTCCAAAATTCGATTTCTACTTCTTTCTTTTTCATCTCTGCAGTCAAATGTGTTTAAAATTCTAACTTACACTTCTATTTCTTTACAATATATATTTTATGCAAAAATTACTTACTCAACTAAATTTTTCAGGAACTTATTTTTCCAATCACTCAGCCGCTTAATCATGCGATCTTGACGATCGTCGATCACCTAATAGATAAAAAAATGTAGTTATGTAGAATCCAGTAAACTGCCGCTTTTTTATTAAACTGAAGCGATTCAAAAGTAAACGAAGGATCATCACACCTGCAAATGCGTGAAATGTGAACTGGTGAGGCAGTTATTGAGGGCATCCTTATCCTCTGTGAGCGACATCAAGAAAGGCGATTTGTCCTCGTCCTCGACGCTATTCATCACGTTCACCACCAGCGGCATCAGGTTCTCACTGAACTCCGTCTCCAAGGCGCGCAGTTGCCCGAAATGATCCTGCGCCTGTTCCAGAAACGCATCCACCATGTCGTTTATGTTAATCTCGAACATCTCGCTCATCTCCTGAAGTAACAAAAAATAATATTTTAATTATACTACAATTTTAATGATGATATAATTATTATAATTATTTTTATTATATGTATTTTAATTATGTCTACTTACGATTAGGGTAATAACTTATTAATTTGACTATTTTGATAACGGAGCATATCTTGATTTTTTTTAGGTGAAAAAGACTACCTGAATCTGTTCGTGAATGATGGTTTCCTCGCGCATAAGCTTCTCCCACATGCTTGAGACGTACTCGCTGAATTGGTAGGAGAGCTGCATGGCGATTTTGTCGATCTCGTCGATTGCGTCGTCGTCCAGATCCGTATCGTCTAGCGCCGCCTCACGCAGCATTTGCGTCACCCGCACTGTTATCTCTTTTTTTTTACCCTCCACGCTGTCCATTATCCTTCATTCAAAAATAATTAATTGGTAAGTGGTTACACATTTACATTTGCAATACTTTCATTATTTGCGGACTGAACAATAACGCAATAGAATATTTTATATGCATTTCAAATATTTAAATTTTTAGGCCTGGAGTTATTTTTCTAATTACTTGCGAGCCCTGTTCATCGCAATCCCAAGTCTTTCGTCGATGACATCATTCAAGGCCCGGATCTCCTCTCGGCGTCTCAACTCTTCCTTCAAGCCGAGCTCGTACAACTGATGGCACACATCGGAAAAATTCTGTTTGTACTGCTCGTACGCTGCTGTAAGATCGGCGTCCAGCTCTGCTAATTTCTTTCCCTCTGAAAATTCAAGCCTGAGATTAAATTGATTTTCAAATTGAAATTTATTTCGAGAATTAACAGTACCCTCATCATTGGTGTACATCTGCTGAAAGAGGCAATCTTCGTCAAGGTACTCAACGTAAGAGATTGACTGCTGGGCTACTTTTGCTTCTGTGTCTTCAACTACTTTCTGTTCCTTCGCCTTTTTCTCCTCGGCTTCTACCATATTCGATAGAGCAACACTGCAATTAATGTTTAGTTTAATAGATTAATTTATACATACTGTATCAGAATCGCGATGCATATTAACTGTTGAATAAGACTGATTAAAAATATCAAATAAGAGCATTGCTCCAGTCTTTTTGTTTTCAAGGCGAATGGTATTGTTGAAACTGATTACACCATTGGTTTTAATAGTTTTTAGTAGTTTTCATCGACAATAAAAAAACTAATGAAAATCTAAAAAATTATTTGACATTTTCAATCTTTCATGTTCATCCGCTAATTAAAAAATAACAGAAATTTTGTTTAAAGAAGCTGTTTTATACCGATGCTTCTCCTTCGCGTCTGCACGTTCTTCTTCTGATATCATCTTATAGCCATAATACACGAGTTGTGGAACGAAAGCTATAAGATAGTTGACGTAGCCGCTTCGTTCCGTGCAGGGATTCCCCGCCATTTGTAAGCTACTCAACTCCTTCAGATTTCGAAAATACAGCACCTGTTCAACCATAAAATTAGTTCGCGATTCGTATGAAAGTAATAATTCGTTAAATTGAAAGTGAAATATTTACGTGATCGATGTCAACGATGTTGTTCTTGCCGAGGCTGAGGATAGTGAGGTGTTTCATATGGTCGATTCCTTCAACTACGTCGATATCATTGTCATAGAGCGAAAGGATGTGAATATTTTCCAGGGCCTCCAGATTTTCGATCTTTTTTATCTTGTTGAATGAGAGATCGAGCTCGCACAAATTAACAAGACTTTCCAAATTCTCGATTTTCTCAATGACATTGTTGTTCAGCTTGAGCTTCACCAAATTGCTGAGTGGCCACAGACAGTCTATCTTCAATATATCTAAAAATTATTTTAATAATTAAATACTTGCAAATTTAAACGTATTATTTCAAAAATAATAATAAAAATTCAACTGAAATTCTCGAAACAAATAAATAAATTGCGAAGTAAAATATATACCAAAATGCAAAAGACAAAAAACGAAACGAAAAAGAAGACGACCAAGTACTTGCGCAACAAAGCACTTCTAAGTTCCAACCGGTAGTTACTATTCTGTATAAAAAAAGAGAAGCTCACTCAGGTACTCGAGTCGGATCTCCTCGATCTTCTCGAGGTCGGTTATAAGGCGACGTCGACGCCGCTTCGACTGCTGCTCGTTGGCGAGATTCAGCAGCAGACTCTTGGTGATCACTGTATTTTTCTTCGGTTCGTACGATTGCAGCATGATCGCACACTGGTGTAAGTAATAAGGACGCTAAAAAATCGGCGCGGCCGGTGCGCTGTTTGATGGTTGTCATGGTGCCCCAACTATGGTTGTTTGATACGGCTACACACTCTCCCTGCATGGAGATTTTTTTTTATATGTATACTATGCTTTGGAGCTTTGTGGATTTATTCTTAAATGTTCAATGGTTATAAAATTGAGAGTTTCCTTTTAAAAGGCTGCGATTTGCAGACGGTCTAAAATGATGTTAGTAATAATTGAATAATCATTGTGCATATAAATTTAAGTAATTTTATTGTAATGAAATTATAGTACTGTACTTTTCAATGAGCAGAATTACTATTACTTATGTCACAAGTATCACAAATATTTGGTTGCAACATGGTTATAATCAACAACTGCACTAAAAACAAAATTTATACTTTGAAAGTACAGATATTTATGAGATTTAAATAAAATTGATTTGAATCAAATAAATATTTTATTTTACACTTGTTAATTATTTATTTTCAGATTTCCATTTTTGTAATTTGAATAAATATTTGTTTCCATGCAATAAATAAATCAAACATCTGGAAAACTGTTACAAATATTGTTCAGTTATAGCTGGTATCTTAAAATATTCTACTCTATATACTTATAATAATTGTATAATAATATAATTAAAATATTTTTTTTTATTATTATATAATATATTGGAGTTTGATAAACTTTTCATTTACTGACTCATATCACATATATTCATTAAGCAATAAAAACAGATTATTTATAAACTACTAAAAAGTATAAACTATTATTTAAAAATATTTATATAACAAAAATAAGAAAATATACAATCATGCCTAAGTACCTACAAATAAGCGACTTTTTTAAATCGACCGCCACTGCAGACGCCATCACAACAAAATACTAAAATAGTCACACACAACTGCATACAAATGCAGACGCCAGGCATGTATGTAGATATACACATATGCTATATAGATCACGAAAGAGCTGACGAGTGACGAGCAGGCAAGCCAGAGTTCGTCGTTGTCGACTCGTCCACCCCCGCAGCGGGCCGCGCATCGCAGTATATACAACAACGGAGTTACTCCAATAGTCCAATTGCTGCGGCGCACACAGTCACCGTGCGAGGCAGGCCCGCTGCGCTCCGTCGTCGCTACTTAGTCGCGAGAGGCGCAGCCAGTGGAGATCAGCTTAGCGTAGTCGCGAGCCGAGCCCCAGATCGAGATCAGCTGGTGTGCACGGCACGTATACACACGATAAGAGTCGCACGTCCGTGTGGCAGGCCCCCGCCGACCCCTCGGCTACGTCGCGTCGCTCCACGGCCAACGTACAGGATACCCGAGCAGCTCTGCGTAAGCGTACATCATACGTGCACCGCCCGTCGTCTTCGCAGGCTCGGAATTAAGTGCGCGGACTGTCAGGCCTGGCCCCTCCGCCTCTGTAGGCGCAGCGATCCGCGCAGCCAGTCGCGCTATCTGTCACCGCTCGATCCTTATCGCCTCTGACGCCCGAAATTCTCGCCGAGGTCGGGCCGCGCGAGTGCGCCTCTCGCCGTTATCCTTCTGCTCAGTGTTGTTGTTGTGGTCGTGCGCGAGGTGGGCTTGACTCACTCGAGGAGGAGCAGGCGGGGAGTCGTCGCTGCTGCGTCTATGTGACGCGGATTGGCTCGAGTAAGTCGTCTCTCGAGGCTTTGTTTTCTTGTGTTTTTTGGGGAGAAATAAAAAAAACACAAGGAGCAGTCATGTCGTTCTTCGGTGTGAACGTTTCCAATCCGTTCACCACGCAGGTCGGCCAGAGGATAGGTGAGGATCGTTTCGAGCTTTTTGGAGCTGGGTGCTTACGAGTAGAGGGTGATTACGTTGTGTCTTGGTGTTTCAGAGCAAGCGACCGATGCCAACTTGCCCAGTGAAAATTGGGCGCTCAATATGGAAATATGCGACATCATCAATGACACCGAGGATGGTCCCAGAGATGCTATTAAGGCAATCAAGAAAAGACTTAATCAAGCAGCTGGCAAAAACTATACAATTGTCATGTATACTCTAACAGTAAGTGCTATACTTTATTTAAAATAGCTGATTAATTTGATTATTCTGTTATGGTATCCTTGAAAATCATAACACAGAGAATTAAAATGTACATTCTAGGTTTTAGAAACATGCGTGAAGAACTGCGGAAAACGTTTTCATACATTAGCTTGCTCCAAAGAGTTTGTGTCCGAATTGGTCAAATTGATTGGGCCAAAAAATGAGCCTCCAACTGCTGTGCAAGAAAAAGTATTAAACTTAATACAAACGTGGGCAGACACATTTAAAAATCAGCCACATACTCAAGGAGTTGTACAGGTTTACCAAGAACTTAAGACCAAAGGAATTGAGTTTCCTATGACAGATTTGGATGCAATGGCTCCTATCATAACTCCAGAGAGGGTAAGATCAGTTTGTTTTGATTGCATTAAAGTTGCATTGGTTTTAGCTTTTGTCTTGCTAAATAAGCACTATAAATGTGATTATACTGCAGAGGGGATTGACTTGATGAGTCTAGTAAGCTCGCTCAAGTAAATAATTTCCAATTACAATTCTTTATCAAATTATCATAATCAATGACCCTTCATTCAAGTTACACATAGGTATAGTAATGTAGTGAAACATCAATCACACTTGGTAATGACTCATCAAACTTTTTCTTTCCGTACTAAAATTGTTTACAAGCATTTATTATATTTTTAGTTTTGTTTACAAAAAAAATTTTGTCAGTATAAAACATCAATATCATTTTTCTATATATCAGTTTAAAGATTTAAACACTTTTATTCTTCTAAAAGTGTTAAAAACATTAATGCACATGAAGTTCGAAGATCATTACATCATTGTTTCACATAATGGTGAAATATTACAAATACCTGTAATTAATTAATTCAATATTTTTTTTAAATACAAAGATAAGCTATAAACTTATTTTTAGTCAGCAGTGATTAATATAACATATTCTGTCCAATGTCAACACAAAGTGTTAATTAAACGAATTATTAGTAGCACAGGAGTACACTACCAAGGAGATACACTTACAAACCTACAGTGGTGCTTATATTAAATTCCAAATGCATGAGTCAGTTATGTAACTGTTTATTTTTTTTGTGGCAAAAGTATTCATTACACTGTTATATACAGATAGATTGATTTGAAAACGGTAGAAGAATTATATTTCGGGTTCATGCAAATTTTCCACCAACATGAACTTTTTTTCCTTAAAAGCGACACGATCATCCTACACTAAGCTAGTTCGCGAATTCGAATCATGTGATTTATAATGACTTTTTTTACATAAATTATGCGAAATTGTGTCGAGTGTAAATAAACTCAATTTCCGGATACGTATGTAAACGTAAGCGTAGATATATTTAAAATTATATATGATTTAATTTTTCTCTTTTACATACAATACAATACATTATTTAAAGTACTCTGAGGATGTTTTTTTATTTCTAAATGCTACAGGGAGAAAAATTGTATCAATTGACAGGCATTAGAACAGAATTATTCCATTGAAATATTTGAAGGAATTTCAACATTTTCTGTTGTTTTTACAACGCAGTTCATTAAATCAAAGATTGAAAATTTATTTGTATACGAAAATGTCAAAAGCTGCACTGGTTATTGTTCCATTAATTAAGCATTAGTAAGCGATATATGAAATGCTAATTAAACGGCTCTAGGCATCAAAGTACATACGTACATCCGCAATTTTCGGTCAACTTATTATGTAATCTAGATGAATAAGCAGTCCTAAATTAAGTAGTTAATAGTTAGATTTATAATTTGTATTGCATAATTGGTAGTCTATTTTAGTTAAGAAGCTAAAGAGTTTGTCCTTTTCTTGTAGTAAAAAATTGCAGTTTTTAATATTATTCTGGAAAGTTTTACAAAATTAGCTTTAACTTTTGAACCAAAAAGATATTTACACAAACTTAAAAAAATAATCAATTCTCTTAAACAATCCTTTACTAAAACACCGTAAATCACCTTAAAAAAAAAACAGAAATCGAGCGGTGATTTAATTTATCTTTTTCTTTGCAGAGCGTGCCGGAGCAGGAGGGCGCGGCGGCGGCCCAGGTGGTGGCGACGTCGGCCTCCTCGTCGTCGGCAGGCGCCGTGGGCGCCGCGGGCGCCGAACCGCTGATGTCCTGCCGCGGCCCAGGCGCCAGCCAGTTGATCCTCCTCAACGAGCAGCAGATGGCCAAGCTGCGCAGCGAGATCGACGTGGTGCAAGGCAACATGCGCGTGCTCTCAGAGATGCTGGCCGCCCTGTCGTCCGGGCCGCACGACAAGGCCGCCGGGGAGCGCGTCGCCGCCGACGACCTTGAGCTACTCACGGTTGGTTTCTTATTGCCCTTCCTCTCTTAGTTGGTTTTTATGAGGTTGGCGTTGGCATTTTCAGTTTTGATTTAGCTTTACTTTATTTTACTTTAATTTATTTTATTTTTTAGGTGTGTATGATTGTTGGAAACAAATGTTGAAGTTTTTAGAGAAATTTTAGAAACTGGGAGGAACTTTTAAATATTCAGAGAGTAGATTTTTTGCCAAAATATTTATCATTTTGTTTACAATACTTTTTAAAAGTTTCATAAACAACTAATAGTTTGACTATTGATTTTTTGTACGGGCTTTTTTGTTTCACCTTTTATCAATACAGATATAGTATATATTTGTGCTAATTATACTTATGTAAAATCGGTTTTTGTTATTGTGATAGTACTAACGCTTTTGAAAATTTTGTGACTGATCAATACGTGCGATAGCATGTTTAAGAAATGTTTTATATAGCTGCAAACAAAGCCCAATCGTAAAAGTTAATCCTTGACAAGAATTCTAACTTCAACTGAATCTTATCACACGAACCAATATATAAACTCTCTTTTTGAGAAAACATTGAAATTTGATTTAAAAAAATTCTTAAATAATTTTTTATTTTATGTGAATTACTTTTATTTTTATATTTCATCATGTATACACATAAAAATCTTATTTACTACACAGAACTGATTTTATTAAAAATGTCTATTTATTACCGTAAATAAAGTTTTAGATAAGCGTTAAATCTTACGAAGCAAATTCATTAAGATAATCTCACAGAGAATGGAATTATATCTTATCAAAGTAATTAATGCATTCTAACAAATTTTTGTTATCAATGTAATTAATATGATAAAATTTTGTTTCTTCATTAAAATTCTTTATATTACAAAATTTGTTCACTCTTAAATTTTCTCCATGAGCGCTGATGTATAAAAACGAAGAAACAAATTGTTTAATATCTCTCATCTCTAAATTTTAGGAACTGCACAACACCTGCAAAGCGATGCAAGAGCGTGTGGTAGACATGATCGGAAAACTAGCGCACGACGAGCTGACGGCTGAGCTGCTGCAGATAAACGACGAGATGAACAATCTGTTCCTGCGCTATGCCCGTTTCACGAAGAACAAGCAGGTGCCGGCGAGTGCGCTGGTCGCACAGGCGATCGGAGGCGCCCCGGCCTCGTCCGCCTCCACCTCGGCAGCTGCCGGGCCGCTCTCCGCCGCTGCCAAGAAGAAGCTCGAAGCTGGCGACTCGCTCATCGACCTGTCCGACGACGAGGGCGAGGCAGCCGCTCTGCCCCTCAATGCGCTCCAGAAACGCATCGGTGACATCGGTGCGTTTCATTGAGTTTTTTATATGGTATTGTTGTCTTCGGAGAGGCAAAGAAGAGTAAAGCTTTTTTATGTTATAGCTATATTTTCGTTGTTATTGAATATGAAGAGGATAGATTCAAAAATACTAGTGTTGCACACTATGTCAGCAAGTTGTTATTATCTTGAGCTTTATGCGATTATATTTCCTTTTTTACGGCATAATAAAAAACTCGATCTTATGAATTTTAATTTAAATTAAACGAGAAGTGTAACATACAAAGTATACTTAGCTTGAAGTTTCTAGAAAAATATTGAAGATTCAGTAGTATTTTCTTTCATTAAAAAATTCTTAAATTAGAAAAAACTTTATTAAATGTTAATTAGAGTAATTGTAATTGTTAAATAGGTATAGCGGGAGATAGCGGAGACGACGGCAAATCGAGGCGAAGAGACAACGAAAAGGACGAGTTTGACGCATTCGCACAGTCTCGCACTGCAAGCTTCGATGCTTCTAAAAACAGGTAATTATTTGTGCTTTAATACATTCACATCTTTCACATTGAAATTTATTTGTTTTCGTTATTTTAAAATTACAGGCAAGAATTGCGAGGAGTTGACGATGAGCCAGATTTAGGTTCGTCCCGCACGAAAAATTTGGTGTGTTATTAAATCTTGCATATTAATTTTTCTTCGAGCCAAAACACCTACACTATTTCTATTAATTATTTGACAAAAAATTATATTCGTCCTTGAAACAGATGCAGCCGGACAAGACGGTGACGTCTTCAGAGTTTGAGCGTTTCCTAGCGGAGCGTACCGCCGCAGTGGCTGCTGAGATATCGGGTGGCAACAGCCAAGCTGCCGGTGCAGCTGCGTCGAACGGCAGTAGTAGCACAGGCCCCACACTCCAGCGCCAGATCGAAAAGGACCAGGAGGAAAAGTCACTATTCGCCCTCTAAATGGGATTCTCACCATCACCATCTCTAACTCTCTCACTAACTCTCTATTTCTACTGTACCTTAGCTTGAACAGCGGATTTATGCTTTAACGTAAAGTCACCGGTTGTTTGCGTTTTAAGATCGGGGTCATGACTTGAGCGTCGCGACTATTTCACCTTGAGTAGCTTGGCTTCAAACGCGCTGCTTTTCTTGACTACCAGTGAGTGCAATTTTCCGGAATGCGTTTGAAGTGATTTAACGACTGTTTTAAAGAACGTTTTCATCGTGGCATTTAGAAATTTTTATTCACCTATGTAGGTTGTACAAAGCATTCTGTTTTTATTACAAAAGAAAATTGTTTTTCTCAATTATTCCCTTCAGTTAATAACTAGAAAAAATTACATTTAATGAAATGACTTAAGTTAGCGCAGATATTAATAATTTAGAGTTAGCTTAGGTAGTTTTGAAACTGAGCTACTCAATTATTGTAATTCAGATTACTACATGCGTAAAATAATTGTGATTAATTGTATTATGAGAAATTTGAGAGAAAATGCGAAAGTTTTATTGCGTTGCTTAAAAAGTGAGGGAAAGAATATTACTTGATTTATTGTGCGTAATTGTGCGTGAATTTCGTTCACAGTTATAACGACGAATATTAATATTATTAAAATATCACATTATTTTCTCTAAAAAAATTATGAATTTTACGAAAAATGAATTTTTTGTCTTAATTATCGTATATAATTGTATGTACATAATTATTATACATTATACGATGTCTATATATATATATAGTCGATTTGTACGTGCCTAATCATGAATGGTTAGTCACTTATTATTATTGAATGGAATATATAAAAAAAAGTTGATTTCAGTAAAGTTTTACGGAAATTGTAGTATTAACTATACAGCCATAAATAGTTAGAAGTTACCGATCATTTCGATTAATTTTACAGAATTTATCATTCTGTTCCTATCCTATAACTATGAATTTGTAATTAAATTATTTTTACTAGTTTAACTGTTGTTTGAATATGGTTGTATGGGGAAATTCATATGGACAATGGTGTATAATTGCTCGTAATATTTTTTCCGAAAATGTTACTATACTACGTCGCTTTTTACGTAAACAATACTTGAACAACTTGAATAATGAAATTGTGACATTACCAATGAATTAATTTAATTTTCGATACTTATTTCATTGAATTTATTTGTTAGCTTTACTTCAAATGTAGGTAGAAATTTTTTTATTTTGTGTCATAAATTTTTAAAATAAAGCATGATAATTCTGTAATATGCAGAATTTTTATTAATCAACAAAAATTTTACAAAAGTTATACTGTAATACCATAGTTATGAAATACACGCAGTCTTAGAAAAAAGTTTCAATGTAAAAATTTACATTCAATATTATAGTGTAAATTTCGTCCCTTGTGCTACGAAACTTTTCAGTTGTTACAGTATTTTTGTAGTTTTTGCGACTTGTAAACAACTCAGAGTTAAACTAATAGGTGAACTTGAAAATCAAATTTTACCGGATTTTTGAAAAATCTTTCAAGCACCTGTATAAAGAATTAGCGAAAATAATTACATAACATCACTATTGATTCTAAGACGTGTGCTTCACATTGATCTTATTTAAAGTTTTCATGGTCGGATCAATGTAAAGCTTGATTGAGAATGTACGGGGTCTTGTTGCGAGTGAATTTGAGAAATAACAGATGAAAATAAAGAAAATCTTTTTTTTAACGCAATAGCTTTTCCTAAAATACGAACTGAGCTTTATTTTTAGTAAGTCTTTTTAATATTATTTTTTTAGTCGTTTATATAATTTTATGTGCAAATATGTTGGAATACAAGTATGAATTGGTATGAAGCAGCTTGTATTCGCATAATTGCATTTTCTAGCATTTTTCTTTTTATAATTATTAGAATTGCTATTTACCTCAAATTTTTTTGATGGTATGTTGTTATTATTACTATTATCGCTATTATTATTTGTTAAATATATATATGTATATTAATTGTAGAAAACAATACTACAAAGAGAAAAACAATACGACGACTAAAAACGAAGTATTGCATGAAAACAATTTTTTCTTTTCCGATAAATTATAGCGAGTAAACAAGTAAATTAAATATTTGTTATTTTTAGAAAAAGGAATGATTTTTTAAAAACGATGTATGTACTTATCATGTGACTTCTACAAAACTTATTTTAAATATCACATAAAATTTGTAATATTCTTATAATTCATTTAAAACTTGTGTTTATAATTTCATTTTATTTCCTTGCATATTCCGTTCAAACTGCGAGTCACTGAAAGTGTGTGTCTGCGATCGGAAAATCATGTTTACGAGCTGTGACTGGAGAAAACAGTATAAAAATAAACTACACACTACATCGAGACGCGTGAAAATAATTTAAGATACATTTGTAAGCGTACGCAAACGAGGAAACCTGTTGCTTTCCCATTTCTTCAAAGGTAAATGGAACTTCGTAAGTTGCGTATCCGTTGACGAATAGAAATATACGTATACACCCGATGGTATTTTTTGAAATAAAAGATGAAAAAAAAGAATGAACAGAAATGTGAACATTCGAGAGCGCCCGCCGACGATCCTTGAAGAAACGTACGCACTTGCACAGCCACAAGAATTTCGTATAGTTTAGAAAGACCTTCTCTTTTTTCGTATAAACTGGAAATGAGAAAATAAAAATAAATTTATTGTTGTTGTTTTAAATCATATTAATGATTCATTGTGATATCTTCTTGTTTATCCATTAACATCGTTAAAAATACGAAAAAGTATATGTATATATACTTTTAAAACTAATTAAGTGCATGAACTGTGAAATTAAATTGTTACTTTTGCATACAGTCAAATCATTTTTTGCAATTTTCTGTTTTGTTTCGATGCTAGTATATAAAGATAAAGAAGAATATTACAAAATACTTTTAATTAAGAGACATTTATTTATAGTACACATTTATGTCTTTACACTTCTATATATATAATTTTTCATACATCAGTGTATGTGTTTTCTTATGCTTGCATGCATATTATTAAAGATGAACATGAAAGTCGTAGCATTTAAATATTAAAATTTAATCACTTGAATCAGAAAAGATAAAAAAACAATGAATGTGTATTGTCTTAATTTGAAATTTATGTGACTAGTTCGTACAAGTTCAAAATTTTAGAGCTACAAAAAATTTAGCTCGTCAGCATAGGGTAAAAAATTATTTAATACAAATTGTTTCTGGTCTTACAAATGCGCATACATACGATTTATCTAATCCTTCTTAATTGTATTTTTGTTTAAATTCTTAATTTTCAAGTTCATTGATCGTATTTTATATCGTTTTACAGCAGTTAACGTTAGTACCACAAATCACAATTCTTTTAATTCATATAAACGCTATTTTTTAAATCTAAAATAGTTATTAGGCGCTCAGCGCACTGAGAGTTTCAACTTGACATCGATGTTGCTTATTATAAAAAAAAAAAACTATAAATCATACATAGGTATGTACAGTTCAAGATGCTTGATATGAAAACTATACAAAAGAGTGAACACGTTGATTTTTATATATTTATATTATGAATTTGTAGATTTTTTTATTTATACAGTACTTCACTTTTTTAATCAATTCATTTTTATCTACTATACAATTAATATATTAAATATTTAAGTTCAGCAACTCATTTTCAACATTTATATTTCTTTTTCTTCAAATTAACAATTTTCATTATTTTTAGTAAATGGTTTTCTCGATTCTATGGTACAATTTGAACTAAGAACATTTTACTTATTTTTTACTTTTTTTTTAACATTTTACCTCTTTTTCTTATATTTTGTTATTCATAATAAAAATAAAAATGTTTCTTAATTTCTTTTACGGTGAATATTTTGTAAAAAAAATTTATTTGCATTAAGGTTTAAATATGAGTCATAAAATATTCATAGTTCAAAATAAACAGTTTCTTTACTAAAATGAATTTCTACTTATTTTTTTTATTAATTTATACATAGATATCTAAGTTTATATACACATGTATCGAAAACGCATGCATACATAAACAAGCACCCATCATATGCATATTTTATTTACATACATAATAAGAGCACTAAATAAAAATTTATTTAATACTAAAAGAACATTTTCTTGAAAAAGGTAAAAAGGAACATTTTAGCTAGTTCAAGAAAATATTTGAATTAAATTAATTTTTTTTCAGAGTATACATCTGTTAAAATTCTAAATGGAATGATACTCTGGTAATGTACTGCAAAAAAAATAAGCAGAAATAATCTTGCTGCAATATTTTTCAGTGAGATAAAAGCAACAGAATGAATGTGAGCCTAGAGCACAATTCACCATCTGATATAACTCTTATACTCCTCATGAATGCTAACTCTCTTGATAGTCTCGTAGCCCAAAATAATGGAAAAACTAAAGCAAGCTGATTGCACTAATCGAGCTGAAAGACCTTTAGTGAACATACGCAGTCCTTCTTCAAGCCAGAGTACCCTGAATGCATTGCACATACTGTCCAATCTTTGCACTTGCAGTCTAGTACGAACAACATCCAGTGGATTAGTTATTATCGTCGTTGTAAAGCCGCCAAATGTAGCTGCCACAGATTGTATCAGCAAATGAGATACCCAATCAGGAAGAATTTTTATCAATTCATCTACCCCAAAAAGATAAGTAATTAGAGTAATTTATGTCACATGTGTTAAATATCATTATACTTAAAATTTTTATTGAAGTACCTTGATAAGTAGTGTAAAATCCCCACCACAATGCGCTGTTAGGGACATAGGCACAGAGAGATGCAACATAGCCTCGGTAGAATCCTCTGAAACCATCTCTTTGGTAAATCAATCTTATTATTTCTGAAGAAATTTGTGTTCGAGATTTCCCAGGTTCAAAAGTTATTCCTAATGGATTCATACCCATCTGTCAAAGTAAAAAATTAAGTCATAAGTAAAAAAAATATTTATGTTGCTTATAAATAATTTTATTCATTACAAATTACCTTATCAACAGCTAGTTTCCCATGTTTGAAGTTGATGCCAAGTACCATTAAATGTTGACTTAGTATATCAAAGGGAACTACAATAGTTTGGCCTACCATACTGGCTGCTCCACCACCAATTAAGGCTTTTATTCTAGAATCAAGTTGTCCTGTACTAGGATCTCGATTTAAAACGTGTCGTACACCTTCATATGTTGAAACATAAAAAACTCCTGATACTATTTGAATGGAACTGATCCAGAATCCTCGATATAAACCAGGAAAACCCTCCAGCTTGTAAATTTTTCGAAAAGCATCTACCATACCTGTTATAATAAAGTATAAGTTAATATAAAAAACCTAATATTCATTTTAATTTAATTTTAGGTATAATTTTTATTTATTTTTAAATGTAGTAACACTTAAAAAACTATAGAATTTTACCTGTATACATATGGCTTTTTCTCTGAATTTGGAGGCGAGTTTTGATAACTGTCAATGGATACAGGCAGCATCTTACCGAGAAGGAAGACAACATACTCAGTGGAAAGAATTTTGTTTTGTCCATCATGTCCCACTCGATGGTGCGGATAAATGGAGTTGCTTCCACCGAAGTCATGGCTGTATTGTTCTTGTGACAGTGCAGCTACAATTTCCGTATCGCTACCAGTGTTTATTGACAATGAATTGTAATACTGTCGTGGTACATTCCTACACATCTCACTGGATTTTTTTGGGCATTAGTACCCCCTGCAACATCGTTAACAAAAATCACTAAAGCAAATCGTTCCAGCTTACAGTGTCTTGCGGTTCATTGCACAGCAATATTTTTGTCAGCATTGCTTAAGAAATAATTCAACACTCGTGAAATTTATGTCATGATAAGCAATTTAATTGTCCTCTCCAAACTGGCTCTCCGAAGAGACTTTCCCCAAGGAGGCGGTATCGTATCAACGACAACATGCGAGCGGATGTCAAGGCCTTCCTCAAAGATCACCACTAATTAAATATGCGCAAATTTCAGCCCGCATCGTGATGCAAGTTACATAGCGCACCGAGGAGTTCGAAATATATATAATTGCATTTAAGGTTAACCCCTAATATGCTCTGGCGTAACTTACTTTAGAATGTCAAGAGCATCATACAGACGATCGTTCTACGGTTGCGAAGTGACGCGGGTAACTCCTCGGGCAAGAAGCAGCGATTTTTCACCTGAGACACTCGGCCATTATCTCGTCCTCGTCAAGCAGTCGTGCGCCCACCGAATTTTACTCCAATTCCGCAAAAACACGCGCATCCAATACGTAGCCTTTTCCGCGGAGTAGCAGAAGTCATCGAGAGCACTCGCCGATCACGAATTCCCGACACTTGTGCCGAGCACTCACGCAACACTCTGTCAGTGTGATGTCATATGTGTGAAGTAGTCCTACGGGTCTGATATACGAGTGCAAAATCCAAATACTCCTCCAAGCCTGCCGCATCGAATGCAAGTAAATATTGCAGAGTACCGTTATCCGGTACTTACAATTGCCGCATTCGTCTTGGAGCAAGACAGAAAACGACTTTACCAATGGTCGAGGTTTGTAGCGCTAAAAATAATATTATAATTAATTTCTGATTGCCATTCGAAGAATTTTTGTTTGATGATTTTTCTTTGTGATAAAAATTAAAAGATGAAATGAACAAGCGATGCCAATTTTTATCAAAAACTTTACTCTTCCATCAAAGTAAAGCATTTAGCATGTAAACCAGTAATTATTAATAATTATCCTAAATTTATTTCCGCCTGGGATTGTACCAAAAAGCGAGCAGAGTAATTTAAATTTTAAGAGGACGAACATAATTTTACCGCAAAGAAAGATAAAAATAATGACTTACTCGTATATTTCACACAGGGTCAAGAAAAAAAAATTATGATGATTTGGAATTTTTTTGGATAGCCGAGAGATCCACTCTTTTTATTGGAAATAATTATTTATATAATTATATTAAAATAAATCTTTAGATTTAATCAGTTTTATATTTAAAAACATATATATATATTTACAGATAATAGAAATATCACAATATACCTATATAATTTTACCAAACTTAAAGCACGTGGTGGAACTAAATCGGCGCTTATGTAATTCGGTAATTTTACTTTACGAAAGACCATGTGTGTCTGCATTAACTACACGCAGTGGATAAGTAACACGAAAAAAAAACAGTGAAGCACGTCCGTGGCGTATTATGTAGCGATAACGCCTGCAATTGGAGCGTACATACTTACATTGGCAATTTGGCATACTATAAGTATATAATAAGTAGTATAAGTATTCGAATTTCTAAAACTAAACGAAGTGACGGTCGTTACTTAGGATACGCCTAATACAAGAGCGATATCACCGTATACACTGATACAGTCTACAATCAATCGTACATAAAAGATTATACACCTTATAGATTATAAATCGTACAAGTACAGTTTTATACAGCGGAGCCGAAAGTCGGAACATAGTGCGGCGGGTCGGGCTCTCCCCCCGCTC
>UXGC01000888.1:0-46772 GCA_900480045.1 Eurytoma adleriae
TGACCTAATCCTCACTGTTTTACAGTGAATATGCACTGTTAGGCAGTGAACGTTCACTGGATGAGATTTAGAGAGTAGCGTGTTTTACCGGAGAGCATTTTTTCAAATGATCATCAAATGATCTGTTCTGCGGTAAAAGATATTGCAATAACGAATGCAACGTTCTGCATAACTGCATCGCACCGAAAAAGCGAAACCCGCAACGTAAATTTCAGAAATTTCAGGAGTTATATGGATAATACACCCGGATTTGAGACGTCTGGGTTAGTGGAGATAAGTGCAAACAGCGCGGGTTCGATAATGACGATATATGCGACCGATAATGAATAATGAGAGTGGCCGCCTCTGCGAAAAGGACGAGAGAGGCGCCGTCGCCGGCTTATTGATCAGCTCCATTCGCTCCCAGACGCGCTTTTAATCGCAAAACAATTTTATTTCGACGAGCGGCACATTGCGAAATCAAATTTTCCAGTCTTGCTACTTTGATTATACGATTACTCTCATTAATTCTGGAAAATCATAAAATATGCACATAAAGTAATTAACTTTAACGTACAAATGGATTTATTTAATTGTTCGTAAAAAACGCATTTCTGAATGCGGTTTATTATTCAAGCGCCAATAACAATTGAATTTTATACCGCGAATCGCGCCGAATAATTCAAAATCGAATTTCGCAGCTATAACGCTTTCAGCGAAGTGACACGAAAATTCACTCCAGCAAATGGTCCAATTTGCATTTATCACTTATTTAGCGCCGTAAATCGTCCATCATCGCGAAATCGATCTTACTATTACAACAGCGCCGAATCAAAGAACGAGCTCGATTACGCAACAACTTCGCTGTGTACTTCGCAATCAAAAATTCTTTTTTACTTAAGCTCCAAAAAAATGTAAGCCGTCGGATCTAATATAAATTCCTCTACAAAGAAGTCGCCGTCGGCGCCGAAAAAAACAAAAGTGCGAAAGGCAAATAAAGGAGAGAGAGAAAGAGTCGAAGCAGTCTCGTCAAGGCCACGGCATTTTAATTTCGGCCGGCGACGACACCTCCTCGACTCGTGCACGCGCCGCCGCGATAACGCGGCCCGTCGCTGATAGCGGCGCTAGCTCGCGCCCCCCGCTCGCTCGCTATCAGCTGCCGCCTCCGCGGCATCGCCTCGGGGTGCAGCCGAGCGAGCCGCGATTTTTCCCCGCTATATTTAGCCGGGCGCGCGCGAAGGCACGTGCGAAAATTTTCGGCGGCAGGAAACGAGGCTGACGCCGCCCTCCCCCGACGGAGATATTTTCGTAGCTACGTAGGATCGCGCGTGGCGCGATCTTTAGCGCGCGATGACGCGGTCGTTCGCGGGCCGATAATTTTTCGCGCGCGTGTAGAGAGCTGCGATATGCCCGGCGCGCTTTGGGCGGGAATTCCGTCGAATTTCTGGCGTAATGAGGACGTTTACAGCGGGATGTAATTTCAGGCTGATCGGATATTCGCTGGAGTTGTAAAAGCGATCGAAAAGTTAAACCGGCAGTTTGGATTGCTTTGAAACGCTATTCTCAGTCATTCGGGTCTGAAAATGTATTCGTGAAATTATTGAGCTTTGCCTGACGCATATACCCTCTGTGAAATGAAATCAGTGAAAAATGGCAGAAAATGCTGCACCTGCTTTTTCAGTGAATTTTCCTTATTATACAAATTTGTCGAGTGTGTATAACAGTGGGATTTCATAAAATTTCAATGTAAAATTATATCAAGAACTCTAATTGCGTGACTTGTAAATAATCCAAGAGAATTACAAAACTGATAAAACATTTACAACAGACATGATTAATGATCCGATTAGCCTTATCTTTTATTTTTGTTTACATTCGCCAGCGATGGTTCTGTTTAATTACGACCTTTTCGTCCCAGATCACCGCCGCTTCACCTTCGTTAATGCACCGCGAATCCCCCCGGCGTCTGAAAAAAAAAGTAGGCAAACACTGTCCCGCGTGCTTACGAAGGTGTCGAAGCCGCCGCTTATTCGTCGCGCCTCGCGTGGACGGGAAAGAGCCGCGAATCGGCCGGCAGCCAGTGAAGCGAGAAATTCTGGTATTTTGAGGTGCTCGAACGAGGCTAACGAATGGTGAGTGCTCGCGCGCGCTATCGGGCCGCGCGCGCGCGTGAAAGCAAGGCTGCGGCCTTTCTTTAGTCCTGGATGATCCGAGACGTTTTCTCCATTTCGCTCGCTCGCTCGGCGTCGACGACCTCTTTTATACGCGCGCGCGGCCCGCTCGCCTCTCGGCACCGTCACTCGCATAGTAATAATCCCTGGAGCGGATTTTTTTTTCGCTCCCCTCCCGCGCCTGCCGCTCGCTCGGGCCCGATCGCGCCGATATATATGTACACCGACGCGATTGCCGCGCGCGCGATCGTTTGTTCTCGCTGCGAGCCACGGAGGCCAGACTTTAGTGAGAGACTCCGGTACTCATTTGTCTGCTGTTCTGGATTGCCGATTGTTGTCCTCGGATCGGTGGACTTCGAAGGCCTTGTAATTTAATAAAACTAGAAGCGATAAATAATTTCTGTAAGAAAATTTCTTTTTAGTTTATATAGGTATTGCTTCTCAAAAAATGTATGTTTTACTCTAAACGAGAGATTCTTCTTAAGTTAAAAAATAAATATCAGAACGACTATCATTTCATAACTTTTCGAATTTGGCGCCATGTAAGTGATTTTTTAAATGCTTTAACGACCGTTCATCCGTTTTATAAGAAGAATAATATACTTTGGATTAAGTTTCAGTAACTCTGATGAGGCGAAAAAGTGAGAAAAAAAATCAAAAGCTTGGGTTGGCTCACAAGTTTTCGCACGAATACAGAGATTTATTTTACCCTTTCGAATTACGGCAAAATGAGAAGTAAGATTTCTCAAGTCGAGTTCCACCAAAAAGCAGATTGATGAGAGATGTGCGTTTAAAAAATTCTCCCTAATCAGCAAGGCAGGCACCTATAAATTTGATCGTCGAAGAAAGGGTATAATTTGCTCCTAAGAGGTGATGCGTGTCAAAACGTTAATCCACGCACGGCACGTTTAATGGGTAATTTGTCCAAATAATCTCACGCAACGGTTCATTAAATTACCGAACAATCGGCATATGATTACGATACGCGCATGTGAAACAATGACGCCGCGGTATTATGCGTTCCTTTTGAAAGATGATTGTTTTCTCGGAAGGGGTCGCGCAAGGTGATTCGAAAGCTTGATTTTAATATAATGCGCACCTTCTGCATCGCATGCGCGCACGAACGAGGCGTATATACGCATTTCCCCTCCCTCGGCTGTTTTTTTTCCTCTTTTTAATCCGCGCGCTATCCTTTAAATATAATTGGAGAGTTGACGCGCGCCGATCATTTTCATGTAAATTTATGATAGCGTTCGATTATAAAAAGTCGATTTTACATGTAAATCAGCGCCGCGCGGCGTAAATGTAATTACCCCGTATGCATAATTATCATGGGCCGCGCATAACATTCGCGCGTTATGTTTGTCGCAGATACTTATTGAAAATTAATGATGTTTACGTGCACCTACTATTAAAGCAATTGCTATTGACTCCAACACCTTACAGTATCTTAAAATTTTATAATAATGAGATACATATTGCGTAAAAAATACGAAATATTAGCTTTTACTTCCATTTTTAAAATTACGTTATACCTGTAAACAGTAGACTCCAATTAGACTGTTAAAAACAAATGTATTATGAAAGTTAAATTTTACTCAACAGAAAAGTGGATAGAAACAGACATCAATGCTTTTGTTTCTAAGAAGATTTAAGCAATTTGCTGGTAATCTTGATTGAATAATATAGAAAGTTTCATAACGTACAGAAAAAAAGTCGTAAGCGGAAAGATATGTACACGTATTACACATCAGTGTCCTACCTTAAGAAGTTATTTAACCAACTAGATGTTCAATAAAAAATGCGATTAAAGCTACAAAGTATTCAAAACAAGTGAGTAACTATCTTGTCATTTTATAAAAAATTAACACCTTATACATTCATCTTCTCCATTCATAAGCGGCAATAAAAAACCGCGCATGAATTAAAGCAGCAACATCCGATATGATCAAGAATCATTAGTCAACAAATCGAATTCGTGCAAAGTATCCTCACCTCCGTACACAACAAACCGCCCGTTGGCATTTCCACAAAAAAATGCGACGTCGAGAAAAAAAAGGGATAAAAAAAAGGGGATACGAGAGGATGGGTGAAAAGAAAAGAAGGAAAAAATAAGCGAGCAGTCGGAAGAAGAGCCGTGAGAGCGCTCGAGCGGTACGTCGTCGTCGTCGCCGACGGCGGCTCTCTCACATATCAGTCGTCGTGCAGGCGAAGCGTGCCAATCAGTGTTTGCGTGCAGGGGCGTTACGTAAACTCTCGCGATATATACACACGGAGATCGAGCCGGCTCGGGCTCCCCTACACGCGCGCGCACCGCGGCACACGCACACGAAGGCGAGCACGTGCGCGCGCGGGCTTCTTTCTCCGTCCTCGTCGCGGGCCGTTTGCTCAATCGACCTTTCCGTCTCGCTCGCGCGCGCGCCGGCTCCCCCGACGCGTCTCTCTCGCTCGGCTTACGTGTGTGCAGGCCTTAATAGAAGCCGAAGAGCGGGCGCGACGAGCCGCGGGACGAGCCGGGACTAATACACGCGAGTGAGGAGCGTACGTACAAGGGCCGGGGCCGTCGTTAAGAATTCCACACGCAGCCCGTATGAATTTATTATCGCTCTTTCTTCAAAGCCCGTGGCCGGAGCGCGCGTGCGTGCCGGGCCCGATTGCGGAAAAAAGATTCCGCGTAATCTACCAGCTGCTTTACCCTCCTTTCCTTTTTTTTGCGCCTAAGCTGTCCTTTCGCTTTTTTTTTGCTTCGATTGAATTTGCGATTTGGAAGTTAGCGCGCGGTTCAAAATTCTGTGTGTTTCAACAATCACACGCAGATTGCGTTGAATGAACGATGTTTCTTGTATTTTCTTATATGCTAAGAACGTATTAGTTCACTCTGTAAATATAAAAATGTAAAATTCGTCCAAATACGCATATTGAATGTTAAATGTCGTTTATTTATCGAATAAGTGAACGACTTACGACATAGAATATAAGTGCATATTCATTTATTCGTACGTGAAATCCATGAGTATATTTAAAGAGCACATTTGTTTACACAAAAATTATGTCCAGTATGAGTTAGTCCAATTATATGCCCAAAAAATATGTTCAGCATTCAACGAATTTGGTCGTTTGAAGATTGCATGAGAAGGGAGATTCTTGATTTGTTCAACTATTTTTTAGAATCTATTTGTAAGAGCGAAGAGTAAGGCTTTCACGGGGAACACTACTATTCTGTATTGAACAATTAAAAATCAATTTTCGAGGAATGCTTACCACTTTGAGAAATGCCTCCTGAACGATATGAACAAAGGGGCCTCTACACGATTCAGACCAAAAATCTTTTAATGAATATTAAAAACCATCATGGAAGTCTTCAATTTTGAATGACCTTTTTGTGTAGTTCTCTTATACGATCATTGAATATAATAACAGCTTTATTATCTGGGGAAATCACGTCTTTATTGATTGAGGAATAAGGAATCAGAGGAATAAAAGAATCTATCTTTCGCTGCAAGTGGAGTCGAAGCTCTACCTAATCCTAAATCTTTCCTGACATTGTTATCGACACTGTTATTACGGTTATTTGCACTTTCATTTGTATTAGTGGAAAATTTTTTGATTGAGGGATTGGTTATTGGACCTTCTGCGTTAACGTTAAAGGAATACAAATGTACCGGGTTACGTTGCATGTTATTGTCCAAACTATGCAACGTGATTATACGGACGTAGTGAAGAGAGTATCTGATGTTTTTCACCTTATTATTGATTAGTAAACAACTTCAGCTATCTATCTGAGGATTAGTGATTCTGAGAAATTCTAAAAAAATTGCCTGATAATGATATAATGACGAAGGAGTGAAATTGATAATAGTTTTTCAATGACAGTGTAAAAATATTACACAGCCTTTCTACACAAGCTATATTTTCCTTTGAGTAGTGGACTATTGCATATAAGCATCTTTATACCTACACATTTGGAGACTAAGTTCACTCCAAAAAGAAGACGGTTCGTCCAAGTCTCTCAGTTTCGACTACTTAGCTACGGTCAGTCTTAGCTCATTTGCCTATCGCAAAGATATATATACGAGTCAAACAACTAATATATACCTCGATATATACACATGTAGAAGTTAGCTGTTTTCATCTAACTTGATTTTGAGAGAATAGCGAATTTTCAAATAGTTTTAAATCTTTTGATCTCGTTCGTGCAGAACCAAAAAAAGTGATACGTTAACAACATCTTAGCCACAAATTCAAATTTCAGTTTTTATTGTAGATCAGTGAATCGGAAACTTTGTACGCGTACTTGCCGGTGGTGGTTCGTTTATTCGTTCGGTTGAGCGACACGCGCGCACGAGAGCCATTGTTACGCTTCTACGAGTGAGTCATGCCGCCTCTCTCGCTCTCCTTCCCTCCCCCTCTGACCCTTGTGCGCCACTGTCGAACTTGCCAAATTTGCCGCGCACAATGTGAAAGGAACTTGAAAATTTTATAGGATTCAAGATGAAAATCAGAAATCGCAAGCGCTTCGTTTCCCACTAATAAATTTTATAATTTTACGAAGGAAAACACAGTTCACGCTAAATAATCAGATAAATTAAGTGAGATTTTCACGGGTCAACCCCTCAAATTACAACTGTGCCAGTTTCTTATATCGTCAAGTTTACGACTTCAACTTTACGAGGGTTTTGAGGATTGCAAAGAAAAACTTTGAACAGGAACATTTTTTTCTGAACAAAAAAATATTGAGTTCCTTATACAAAGATGTTAGGGAATTCATGTACATTATCCAACATGCGCTTTACATAACTTGTTGTTTAACCTTTCAATTGGTCCTTCGCAAGTAAACTATTGAGTGGTCAGAATTTTAGGTTTAAATGTCCCCCCTTTTATTGATTTACGATAGAAAAAAGATGAATGTTACGATTTCATTCAAAGGACTTCTTTTCGGGTAGCGGTGCAAAAACGTTCGTACTGTACAAATAGTAAGGGTACTAATTAATCTTTGCACATAAATGGAAAATATAATGAAGAAGTGAAGAAAATTGGTAGGTACACAAGAGGTTTGAAGGGTTACGAGAAATGCAGCGCTTGAATATAAAAAATTGCGCATGACCGATAAAAGAAGTGAGCTACAGAAAATATCGATGCCTGCAGATGCGAACTTTTGAAAAGAAAATAATTTTCTAACGGAAATAGTTTCAAGTGTCGAAGCGTAAAATAACGCTGCACCCACGCCGTGTTAAGATAAGACATAGATTGCGTGCCGAAGAAAAGTGGGAACAATAAAAAAAGTGGTAAAGGTGAAAATTTTATCCGGGGGTATACACATAAAATTTATATTTTGCTTTCATTGTAATTTTTATATTTTTATGTAAACCTTCGCTTGGCTTATTTTTCTTGGTGCTTATAAACCTTTGAAAGGCGCATCATTCCGTGTAATACTAATTATCTCCTTCGGCTTTTTTTCATTTCAGAACTTTCTTTCTCGGCGCGTTTGACAACGACTTTTTGTGGCTGTATTCGACGGCGCTTTAGAAAGTCGCGTGCGACAACCGCGTAATTGTCCGCTGCTGATGCGAAGCAGCAATTGTTGCGCACGTATAACGTCAGGTGAAAGACATCAGGAAACCGGAAAGCGACACTTTTTACAAAATTTTATTACATACTTTTATTTTATCTAACTTTATTTACTTTTAAAAAGAGTGCAAGTTTTGTACGAGGGATGAAGTTAAACAACCGAGAGAAACAGAATTGTTCATAGTCGGAATTTCGCTCAAGTTCTGCATAATGATTTTTAGGTCCAAAATAATAAAAATAATAACACCTATTGTCTGGGAGAAAAATTCTACATTAGCGAAAATGGTAATTAGTCCAATAGTTATGCGTAATTAATTAAAATAAATGAAGTCATTTTTCTACCCTTGGTAATTTTTAACTAATTTTTAATTATAGGTACAGTACTCTTGAATCAATATACATTTTTTAATCTGATAAGTATCAAATTTTCGTTTATATATTTAATTTTTTAAATTTAAAATAAATGTAAATGCATATTTCTCCATATAAAATGCATATTCTCTCCGAGTGTAGGTATCTCTTATAATTTTTATTAATAGGCATCAAAGAATCATTCTACAGAGTTTGAAACGTTTGCCCGCACCTCTGGTCCTCTCCTTGCACGAGTTACAGACATTTAAGATTGACGACCTAATCTTGAACTAATCAAACTTTGTATACATCGCGCACATTTTTCTCAGATTATAAAATCTACTACAATCGATTACCCAATTCGCATCTATCACTGCTAAAATACAAATTTCATTATTGATTAATCAATCACGTTTTCTTAGACCCCTCGCTATCTCGAGCATTACAAAGTTCAATTAAAGTTTTATCTTCGATTAAACTCGCTCACTGAAGTTAGTTCAAAGAGAAGGGAGAAATGAACTTCCATCAAAGACATACGCCTTCAATCGATACAGTCCGCTGTTCTAGCGTCCGAGGAAATTGCGTTGCATTAGTTCGATGCCGAGGCATTCGCTCGATCACCGGATCAACGAGCGACACCGCAGAAAAGCTCGCGGCGGCGGGGGCGCGCGACTGCGACCTCCGCCGCGCGGCCAGAGGAAGCGATCGAGGCCCGAGTTCCGCGGTCGCGTTTCGTTCTCCGCGGCACGCGGTGTGTCCCTCCCGGGCTTTAATAGAATGATGAGAGGCGACTTTTGCCGGCCGCGCGCGCGTCGCACAGTCTGCGGTTTGCGCCGCGGCGGACTTGACTGACTGACCGAGCTCTCCGTGGCGCACAGGATGGAGAGCGGGGGACCACCGGAAGCGGCCCATCACCGCCCCACATTCTCCACTTCCTCTCTCGCCCGCGCAACGACGAGCCCGAGTCGCCGTTGCCCCGGCGTTTCGTCTTTCTACGCTGCGCGACCTGCGAAACGCCGCGGCGGAGGAACCGGAGGAAGGGTTGCGTAGGTTCGCTGGACGCCAAGGCAGCGCCGGTGGTTTATAACCGAGTAATTGTCGTTCGGTGTCGGCGATTTTCTCGAAACTGCGTGCAGGTCTTTTGTTTAGCGATGGGCACGGCTGACGTGGGCTTTGAAGATATATTTTTTAAGGAAATCCGACTGATTTCTTGGAAGAGCTATCAAAAACTATGATTGTTCAAATTTTTCAGATAATCGAAAATTAGTAAGCGTTTCTTGGATTTTTGAATCAGACTGATTCTGAGACATCTTTCCCGATAGCGAGTCGACTGGTCTTAATTATACATAAATCACCCTATTACTTGGTGGATTAAACGTCTGGGAGAAGGATACTGGTACTCCGAGACATAACTAATTATAACTTATTGTAAAAAATAGTATAACTACTTTAGGGTAAATGTCGACTAAATTCTCTAGTAATAAGATTAAGAAATTTATAATTTCCATTTAGCTGTAAATGAATATTTATCTACTTCATAGATTTGGCGCACTATAACCGCGCAAGAATGAAAAGAGTACCAAACCAATTTGAATGTTTAAAGAAAGTTAACGAATCGGAATCGCGGAGAAGTTGTTTGCCAAGACGAAAGTAGAAAGCCATGTAGCGCGGATCGATGTCGTCAACACTTTTATTCGTCGTGGTGAGTACCGCGAACTTTTGCAAAGCGCTGAATTTCGAATAAGGGCTCCGGAGCTCACTGCTCTCTTTCCTTGCCGTCACGATCAGCGCCAATCGGACTTTTCTATTTCCGCGTGAAATTTAATTAGACGAGCTGCGGAGCGTCAAATCTCACTGCGCCTGGCGATTAATCGGGAAATCAATTTCTTAGCCGGGTTTGCACTAAACGTGTACTTTTTTTTACAGTGTTTACGTATTCCGGATATTGCATTGGGCAAATTGGAGAATGTAAGTGTCGAGGTAATAGTGAGAGGACACTATACGAACGCTTAATTAAACGAAACCATTTTAAGTCTGACGTGTAGTCTTAATTGGGCGGTAATCAGGAAGGAGGTTAAAAAATCAAACACCATCTCCGTTCCAATTATTTAATAAGACTCTGTACATTCTAGAATTGAGATAATGATCGCATTTACGTCTACACTATTTTCTACTTTTAGCACTGCAGATGAGCGCATGCACATGAATAGACCCTCAAAAAAGTGTCAGACCGATCACTTCACCCCCGCGTTAGGATCGCCACCTCCCACGAGCGCGCGCCAGCCACTCGACGGCTTTCCCGCCGCCGACGAATTAGGACAAATCGCGTGGGTCGAAATCCATCATTGACTCCGCAGCACCGCGGCTGGAGTCATGACTAATTTGTCAGTCGGCCTCCTCGTGCGCTCGGGGCTCCCGCACAACTCAGGCCGCCGTCTCGCGACGTGTGACGTAATTGAAACACAGAGAGGCTGGCCGCGGCGCGCGGAGCCCGAGGAGCCCGCGAGCGCGATAAATATTCATGCGGAGAGCCGCTGCTGCCGCTCGGCAGCCTTGCGCGCTCCACGGGCCAGAGCCTCTCTCTCACTCGCTCGCTCGCTCTCTCCCTGTACACATCGCGCGCATGCGCGCACACACCCGCGCCCGTGTGTACGTGTGCATTAGCATAACCCGCTCTCGGCCGGGGGCCTTATTAAGGGGCCCGCGCGCGCGCACACATACATGTACACACACACGAGCGGGAGGAAGGAGCAGCGCGCTCGCGCGTCTAATTAATAACGCCAGCGCGAGAGCGCGAAAAAGGCGCTGCTCGCCGGGCAGATACTCGCGGCCGATATGTCCCGGCGTCGATTGCCGCGTGCGCCTTCGCCACGGGGCCGCGCGTGGGTATATACGTGTATATAAGCGAGCGTCGAGCCGCGCATATTTAACATACCCGCTCGCTCGGCTAATCGCCTGCTTCGAGTTAATCATATAGCACACGAGCGCGCGCTCATTATCCTTATCTCGCCGCCGAATGTTTTGCGTGCGTCCAGCCTGTGCGCGAGCGAGCCTCCGCGGGAAACGGAGAGGTGGGATCGGAGGAGAGGAGAGTCACGTAGCGAGGAGACTGCGGAAGGATGGGATAGACTGGCGAAAATAAAACGTGATCAAGCGCGCGTGATTCTATGCATGTGATTCGGCGGAAAAAGAGAAATGACAGAGGCGGCAAACTTTCTTTTTAAACAATTGCGTCTGACAGCTGTTTCAAGGACTACTTGCGAAATGACGAGGATATGATTCAGTGATTATATTTTTGCAGTAAAGGATCATAGACGATCTAGAAAGTTACGTTTCGTCGAGTAAAAATTTGAATTTTTTTTATCTATTTCGTATAATCTTGTATACCCTTGCATCCATCGGCATTTTTCATATTCATCGAAGCTGCTTCTTAAAGTCTCAATAACGTTGCGCGGCGCAAAAAAAGGCCATATTTCATAAGGCACGGAAGGTATTCGCCATCGTAAAAACGGAGCAAAAAAAAAGTCGGCTGGTTATGTCAGGCTGCGGAGCTCGAAGCGGGCCGATACGATCGCTTCTCTGCAGCGAGTTTTTTCGCTCCATCCCCGGTTCGAAGGCGCCGCGCGACGTTGCGTAAGCATGCACCTTATCCGTATCGCCTCGAAAGTGTTGTAAGTTCTTATCAATTCGCCGCCGTCACTGCCGGCCTTTTTTTATCTCGATGATGAAAAAAAAGTTGCGCGCTCGATCACACTGCGGATCCGTAATTAATTTGGTACTTTTCCAAATCCGCCGAACTGACGTTCGAAATGATTCTCGTGCAGTTATCAGATACGGCTACTGGATAGTTTATAATCTCGAACGATTACTCGAAGACGTGCAACAATGACCGTTCCAAGCTTCATTAATTGCCACGAAAAACTTATAGGTAGTCATACATCATTGATAAATTAAAATAAAATGATTAAGAAATTTCTTCGCGATTACATTATCAATGACTTACGATTAAATATTGCTAGTCGCGGTTAAATGAAGTTTTTTATATATTTTTTTTGAAGTATCGTCTGTTGAATAATAGTGCAACTTCAGGCGACGATTTGAAATTGAAGATCATAGTTTTCGTTCAAAAAATAATGCAAAACAAAGTTTCTGTTAGAAACAAGTAAATGACGGCAACAAGAAAGAACGCGATGAACTTGAGATATAAATAGACTTTCTTATCATCGAGCGTCGCCTCGATTCCGCCAAGTTTAACGAGCAAAATGGGTACGTATCAATCGGAGAAGTGAAAAGACAAGCAAGATTGTGTTCGCACACGCACTCACTCGCGACTGGTACAACTCTCTCCCACACACACGCAGACGCACTCGCGCACACACGCTGATACACCCGTGTACCCACACACACACTTAGGTGCACGTGGCACCAACACGAGCGCGCTCGCTCGTCGCGCCATTTTGTCGGGGCGCGTGTGCGCTAGGCTACGTTTCGAAGTAGTCGAGGCACGCTCGCTCGGCTCTCTCGGTTTCTCTCGAAAGCGGCCGCCGCGGTAGCTCGCGGCGAGCCGCGCGCCCGAGGCCCGCCTGACCCCGGTGAGCCAACCTCGGGCCCTCGCGGAGGAGAGGGAGAGGCGAGAGGGAGAGGAGAGCCCGGAGGCCTCGCTCTCCGCGCCTCCTCGTCCGCCGGATGCCTCGGCTCTTTTTCCTTGCGCGTCCGCGGACCGGCCGAAGAGGGAAAAAACGAGGCGCGGGCAGAGATGTGAAATTGAAAACAGCCGCGCGGAGATGAGAAAGGGAGAGGGGGAGAGAGAGAAGGACGGAGAGAACGAGGCGTGGTCTCGACCCCTTGGCCTTTCACTGCCGAGTGCGTACCCCTTTTTTTCCTTTCTCTCTCTCCTGCTGCGGTGATATGCTTTTTAAACGAGAGCTCGATTAGGGAATTCCAGGGGCGAGGGACTTTTTGACCGAGCGCGGGAGGGTGGCTCTCGTCCGCGCGCGTTGTTGCTCTCGGCGGAAGTTCCCGCGGCTAAGCCGCGCGGCCTTTGTTCGCGCGGCCAGCGGAGATGAATGAGGGAGTACTGCAATCCTTGCAGGATCTCGTGCGCGGCGTAACTGACTGAAATCTCGTAAAATTTTTAGTTTAGCGGTTTGGCTTTTTTGTGGTACAGAATTACGTGCTGCAATATTAGTTGCGGGGGAAAGAGATGATTCTGATTCCTCTGCATTAAGCGAAGGGATTCTATTTTAGAATGACGCAGAAAAATGTTGTTTGTAATCAACGAAAACAGAACCTTCGGTTATATGGTACAAATAATGTATGATAATTCCGTGGATGAAAGTTTCGCGATAATAATGAAATGAAACGAGCTGACGCTTATGATGATATTACATATGCAACGTGTCATGTCGCTCTAATTTGAAAGCAAAACATGTCAGAGAATGAATGAAAGTCATACATTCTGTTTAGGTATTTTAGGTATCTAAATAAAAACTATTTGAATTAAAAATTTATAAGATGATGTGCATTTTTTCTTTGTATTAAATACGTAAGTTTCACTCTGACATTCGAATCTAAAAATATAAATCTATTTCTATTCCAATTTAAAAAAATCTCAACGTTTATTAACATATTCGACTCCCAAAAGATTTTAATCTTCAAAATGTACTGACGTCACTCAAAGATGACTCGAAACGAAGAAAAATATCAATAAGCTCGCTAACGACATCCGTCCAAATTGAGTATACAACTTGGCTAAAAGACGTCCTACTCGCGCAGCGGAGGAACGAGTAAAAATAAAAGTCCGGAGTAATTGGCGTTTCGCATAAATTAGAGGCAAAGATCGTCGGAAAATACGGCGCACACGCCTCGTTAACGGCTTGGACGGCGCGCGGGGCTGCGGATGGAGTCGAGTCGGCGGCCCAAAAATAGAAAATCCAATGTCTCGACACCTGCGGATATTTACGGTTCACGCATCTGCGCGGCCCGCGCTGCGCACCACGTGCCGAGCGAGATGGATGAGCCCGAGCGCGTTCCGGATAAGTGCGCTCTTTTCGAGATCACGATGACTGGTGGAAAATTTTCCTTCCAAAGAGCGCCGCTGCGTACGCCTCGGCCCGGATTATGAATACCTCTACGCGGTGAACAATCGTTTCGTGTATCCTGTTTTAGTTTTTTTTTTTTAATCCTTTTTTGATGCGCAGTGACATGTTTTCGGTCTTCATATTGCAACAGCGAAACTTTATCATGATAGTATTTTAAGATTTTTCTTTGTAAACAATCATTTTATTAAAGAGAAAAAGATGGAAAACAATAAACGTCATATAACATTAACTTTTCGCACGTTAGATTCAGCTATATATTCGTAAGTTTATTTTCATAAGAATCTGTAGAAACAGTTTAAAGAAATGTAGAATCTTCTTTGTAAGTAATGTAACATCGACATTGCGGTTTCATATTATAGTTTACGTTCATCGTTGAATGATTAAAGTCGAATAAAATACTCGATGTGCAAGACCAGAACATTCGAGCTTATCTTGCATTTTTGTTTTATTTTACTTAAGTTCCCTCTAAATTTGAATAAGTAAAATTCATCCATATGTACTTCATTTAATGTTAATATTTGTTCACTTATTCAATCACTTATTCGATGAATGTCGGATGAATTTCACTCATTCAAATTTAGAACGCTTGTGCAAGCCACTTTAGTTCGTTAAATATTGTTAAATAAATAAATGCATTAGTAAATGAGAATATGTATGAGAGATACGAAGTATCCTGTCCGATTTTTTTTTCTTAAATAAATTCAAATGAATCCGGTATAGTGTCAAGTAAATCAATGCATTAAATTCGGCCAAGAATTGAAGAACATTCTCAAACCAATTGTTCCCCTGCCAGCTGTTCCGTGATCAGCGCACTACCCTCATGACTTTTCATCCGGAAATTTCCCCTCCTCCCCACCATTTCCATAGCAATCATCGAAGTAACTTCGCCGCGGCTAAACGAGTTTCACGCGCGGCGCTGCAGCGACGCACTAACGACACTATCCCCCCTCGTCCAATCCGCTAATGGCAGAATGAATTGGTGCCCGATGCGTCAAAACGCTGCTGAGCTCGGCAGCGGGAAACGAAACACAGACGTTCGCGCGCTCGCGGACGGGCGCGAGAGCAATTCCGACGTAATTGACCATAAATCGGTACGGAACCGGGGGTCGGGGTGCCGCGCGCATTGTACACACGCGCGCGCCTCTCGAACGACGCGAAATGACGGCCGAGCACCCGGAAGTGCGCGCACGTGGAATCGCACCCGGGAAAACGGCCGGTGCGAGCGCAGCACGGCGCGTGTGCTCAACAGGTGAGTGTACTCGCTTTACGCGATCTCGGACTGACGGGCTCGACGTCGACGGTGTGTGCGCTGCTGTCCCGAAGCGCCATTCTTGATCGACCTCCGAGAGGCTGCCGGAGAGAGCGGGGGAGTGACCGACGGCCCGCAAACGCACGATGGGATTTATTCGACCTGTCGGCCCGTTTTTTTTTTTCAATTACGTTCGGTCGGTCTTGATTTGCTGATGTTTGATTTATCGATTACTGTTCATTAATGAGCTCGTTGAATGACGTTCAATTAAGGATACCGATTGCTTTATTGCTTTGTATACTATTGTAATAATTGAAGGATCTTTGACGTAGAATAAAATAATGTAGACTGAAAAGTGGAAATTTAAAAAATCCCTCTATCCGTATAAAAAATCATTCTTTTAAGAAAAAACATCCTGTTTAAGTTTAAGTAGCTCGGGTTCTAATTCGAATCAGATTTTCCCTCTTCAAGTTTTGAGAGCTCATTTGGGTAAAGTTTCATTTACACAACTTTAGAAGACAAGTGTGATTCTGATTTTAAAAAACGACATTTAAAACTTAACCTCTTCTTGCACATCTACAAACATGATCTAGTTTGAATTTAGGTATTTCTTTATATTAAAATGCAATATAAGTTGGTGTTGTTTTTTCTTAATACAGCGTAATAGTAATATTTAAGATATTATTTTTCATCTCAAAAAATGTTTTACTTATTTAACACATTTCTTACACTGCATTATAATTTTATCTTCCTTTTTGAAAAGCTAGTTGCAAAAGTAAAAGAAAAACATCTTTGTACACACGTGCGGTATATAAATGCAAGAAAAGGTTAAAGAACTAAAGTTATTTTAGTGCCTTTCTAACTATTATTTATTTTAATTTTCATTTCTGCCTCTAGCACCATTGCAAGTTGTTATTAAACTCGACAGTTACATTTAAAGTGTAAACCCGTTTATTTTTAGCCGACGCGCGTGGGCAAATCTGCCGAAGGCGCCAAGATACATTCCCCGACTCTTCCATTCCTGCGTAGAGTATTGAATAATTTACGCAAACCGTGTACACCCCATCGTTAGAATAATCGATTTCGCTTAGCGCCCACGAAGCAGCGGCGTCGCTTCCTTTGCGGGGAAGCTCCTCCGTAGCGGAGATCGGCCCGGCTCGCCTTCGCCCTAATTTGAGCGCCGAAATTAATCACCGCGGAGAGAGGCCACGGTACGGAGGAGCTCTCTTCCTTTGATGGCAATTCAATTAGGAAAATCATACGATTATTCGATGAATGCGATCTCTTTGGATGCCGGCGCGATTGCAATATTAAAAGACCGCTTCGCGCGTATAATTAAGTTGAGTAAATTTCCGAGTACTTTGCGCTGTTTTTGATCGCGAAATCGGGACAAACTTTCGTAGCCGTACTCCTTAATTTACGGAGCATTGCTTAATTAATGACCTTTCGAGTAATTAAATAAATAGCGGAGGTCTTTATGATTCGTTAATAACCGCAAATCAGAAATTTCGCAAAGTAGGTACTTGATACGAGATTATTTTAAATTCAACATAATGAATTTGACTAACAAATGTTTCCGCTCAGTGATCGAGCACCGAGTTTGAATATTTCACATTCAACATCTTAATTTCATGCGAAATTTCGAATAAACGTTGTAAATCTCTCCGCCTCTAATCCCCGCAGTGTAACTTCGTCGCATTCCAATTGCAGCATCGCCGCCGGCGGTTAACTCTATTATGCAAAAGGCACCTACCATTTTTCCCGAAATCCCCGATTGTATCCGAGGAGCGGCGCGTAATCTAAACAAGGCAGCGCGCTCATCCCTCCGGCCAGAGTATACCCACCGTGACTCAAAGTCTCTCTCGAAAGCCGGCGGACTTTAACGCGGCGCAGTAAAGTTAACTTACCGGTGCCGGACTAATCGGGCAATAAACCATCGGGGCCGGACCCCCCGCGCCGCGCGGGGGCTGCGCTATGCCACTCCGTTGCGGTGCGGCGAGAGTCCACACAGAGGTGTACACCGCCTGCGAGCGAGACAGAGACGGTGCGCGCCTCTCGGATTTTAATATTATTTACACACCCGCACGCGTCCGGCTGAGCCGGACCGACGTTTATACCTGGAGAACGGGTCACGCCGATCGCCCGGGACGCGTATACCCGCTACTGCGGTTACGGCGGCGCTTCCTTTTTTTTTTTAAGACGGTTACGGCGGCCCGGCATAATCGCGTTTTCGACACCCGCCATTGGGATTTTACGATTTTGTTTTTATTGAACGCCGATGCCCCGGGTATAATGAGGCTGTAAAAGGATCGCTCGCTGGAATGTCGCTTTTTTTCTGACGGATCTCGGGACGACTCGAGGTGTAATGATCTTTATGGCGCAAAAAATATTACTCGGTCGACCGCGGGGCTTTTCGGAAATCTGTAAACTCATCATAGACGCGGGATTATCTTGAAATCTCTAGTTCGACGGGAAGTAATATAAACTATTACACGATGCGAACACGTTATAAAAAGTGGTTTTAGTAAAGAACACTCAATCAAAGAAATACTGCATGAAATACGTCTTTTTAACTTAAAGCTTCTGTATTCTGCACGTTAAAGTCTATTTACTAGAAATATTTTTTTTATTAAAAAACTGTATTTTTGTGAAAAATAAAAAGAAAATATATGAAAAAAGATAAAAAAAGAAAAATAATTATATAACGTATGTATTATATTGACGTAGAATAATTACTTTTTGCACTCATTTGTGAAATTATCGGCGACGTTAGTAGGTCGAATGGACTTCAATTACTGTTTACGACTCTGGGCTTTCAAAACAAAAGCCAGATTTTTTATCGGTAAAACCAGCGTTCATATTCAGGTCAGTCTTATGACGAACAAAAGCGCATTCGTGAAATCCACATTGTGATTCCGCGTGATTATTCGCTAACGGTCCTCTCGTATTCAAACATTTTGATTTTATTAACGTAAAAAGACTTTTAAAAGAGTTTTAAAAAACTATTGCAGAATAATTCTTAATTACGATTAATTTTTACCCAAAAAGTTATGTATCCTAAGTTATGTACCCTATAAAAGTTATTATGTATAATAAAGCCTCGAAATCGCGTTCGAATTGTGCTAGTACATCTCTGTATTATTAGAAATAAGTATTAAATTTTCTATAATTTAATAAATTA
The DNA here is from genome assembly GCA_900480045.1 of Eurytoma adleriae. Taxonomy (NCBI): domain Eukaryota; kingdom Metazoa; phylum Arthropoda; class Insecta; order Hymenoptera; family Eurytomidae; genus Eurytoma; species Eurytoma adleriae. Next base: position 18,601 of record UXGC01000888.1, read on the forward strand.
ATATAAATGATCTCAAAATCCATCAGCTTAAATATAATACAAGCCGTACTCGCAACCCCACCGCCCTAATAGCAAAATAAATTCTAATTTCGCGAAAAATGCCGAAAACGGAAGGGTTGCGACGCAGAAGGGGGACGATCCCGTAGGTGGGACATTTCCTCTCTTTCTCCTCGTCGCTCTCCCTCTCTCTCTTCACCCCTTTATCGATCGGCCGGCGCGCGAATTCAGCCAAGTGCGAGACGGGCTCTACTGAGCGAGCGAGCTAGTGCGCCCTTGTTCGCGCGCGTCCACTTGCTCGAACGTTAAACGAGAAAGGACGAAGACGCGTGCGACTCGGACAAAAATGTATTTGTGTGGTACGAGTGATAAGAGCCTCGCGGGTAAAAACCGTCAGAGACCCGTGTTCTTACGCGGGGGAGACGAAAAAAGAGTGGGCTATAGAAAAGAAGGAATCAAGAAGAGAGGGAGAGAGAAAGAGAGAGAGAGATAGCGGGGAGAAGGGATTGGTAGTTATGGGAGCGCCTATAGAAGCGGGAGTGAGGCATTGTAAATCAATACCCCGACGACTGCTTCTGTGCCCTCGCTGGTGCTCGAAACCTCGTATCCTTCGCGCAAAATGCCAATACACTCGGGCATCATGGGATCCCATCGTTGCTGAACTACCACGAGAAAGAAAGAGAGAGAAGAGAGCGTCCACCGTGTCTAAAAATAGGGGGGGTGAAAGAGGCGAGGCGAGGGTTGAAAAAAAAGAGGGAGGCATCGGACGCATCGAGCTTTTTACCAAGGGGGGTACGGCGGTAGGTGGGGTGGCAATTGACTCTTTAATGGTACGACAAAGGCAATTAATTGGACAAAAGGTATGAGTCGAGGCGACGCGCGGCGTACGCCGAACAATTGGGCGGAGGTGATTGGTCAGGGGATGACGCACGTCACACTGTGCGCAAATTGAGCGAAATACTTTTTTCCATCCCTCCTAGGTGAATTGGATTATTCATTCTATCGATTACATATGCACTGAGTTATTACTTTAATCTACTTAGCTAAACCACCCTAAAGCTATAAATTATAACTTTTTAACTTAATTCTTTTTTATGTATACAAAATAAAATTACGAATAAATTTAAATTAAACCGATAAATAGTTGTATTTATTTCACGAGTTTAAGAAGCCAGCCAGGATTAAAACCTGAAAATCTTTAGTCAGTCTTGATTTTTCTATATACAAATATCTACATTACAAAAAGCTAACTATAAATATCTATTTTCTAAGACCAATTATTCTAAGAAATATTAATTTTTCTGCTCGTAGCAAGTAAATGAGTTTAAAAGGATCCTAAAATTTTCACATCATCATAAGTAAAGCAGAATTTGAAAGACGCGAGTTAAATTTTTCGGAGTAACTTTTATTCAATTAAAATTTTTTCACAATGTTTGTAAACCTCTTAATCAACAAAAGCGAGAGAGCTTAGAGAAGCACGAGCGCGCTGAATCCGCCGTCAAGATCAATTCGTCCACGCGGCTGAAGTCATTCTAGCGAATCATCCGAGTCGTTGCAGCGTGAAAAAGGCAAAGGGAATTCCGTTCTGGCAGAGCGCGAGCCATAATCGAGTAATCTCGCGGGTGCAATCTTCCGCGGAATAAAGTGGCGGTGCGAGCGAGCGCGCGCAAAGTGGCGAGCTTCGCGTCCGCGGCAAAAAGGCGAGCGGCCAAATGAAAACTCGCCGTGCGAGAGCTTTCGCGTTTACTTTACGTCCCTGCACTTCGGCGCGCTTTTACGAGCCGCCCGGCGCAGCGCCGCTTACTTTGTGTATATTCTCTTATTCATCCGCGTCGCGTGTATCCTTCGGCGCGGCACTTTCATTAAACAGGAAAGACTCGATCCTAATTCCGTTTTACGCCGGTGTGCCGTCATCCGGCCGCGCGATAATTACGCCATCAAAGGGCCTCGAGATTTCACGGGTGCGCGCGAGGCAATAATGAAATCGGTTCGGAGGGAGAGGCAATTAAGCCGCGGGGAGAGGAGGAAGAAGCTCTAAAATTCTTCCTAAGCAGCGGTGCGCCTTGCCGACGGGGGCAGGTGGAGCTATTTGGAGAACGGCCCACTCCGAGCCCTCCGAGAGACCCCGTCTCTCCTCTCTCTCTCTCTTTCGTCTCCGCGGCACGACGTGACGTCACGGGCGGCTCGTTCGAGCTTGGCAACATCGCGGCCGCGCGCGCGAAAAAGCGTAAAAAGTCCGCGGATGACGACGCCGAGAAGGAGAATCGTAAAGAGGGGAAGAAAACGAGGGAGAGAGAGAGAAGAGAGGCAAGAACCATCTGGTTTCCCTTCTTCTTCGCTCTCCTTCCTTTCGTTCGCTTGCTTAGACGGCAGCAGCTGCCGCATAAAGGCGATGATCCTGCGTCGCGCACGACGCGTGTGCGCCCGGCCCTTTCGTGCGAGAGCGAGCGAGAGAGGGAGAGAAAAATAATAAGACGCGCGAGGGGGAAGCGGGGCCCCGTTTTGACCGACGGGCGAGCATTTCGCTTTTCCGATCTCCGGCTTTTTGTTCGGGGCTGCACGACGTTTTCTACGGGATCTCGCTCGCTTCGCTGACTTGCGCGCGCGCGCGTCATTTCGCTCCGCGTTCCCCATCTGTTTCGCGGCTGTCTTTTATCGCATCTGGAAACACGAGATTTTCGTGATATCCTTTGTATCTTCCCGGAAAGTCTTGAACTTTTCTTTAGTGTACGCGTTCTAGCTTTATTTTCGTAATGACGGCGATAAGCATCTCGAATTTTTCACTTAAATTATGCGTAGCAGCAGTAAATATTCTTGAATTATGAGATAACGGTTGTTATAAAGAATGCATTATAAATATTATTTTATTTTTTATCCGTAAGCTTTTAAAATTGAGTAAACGAAATTTCACCCAAATTAGCGAAGGAGCATTTATTATATACCTAAAAGTATGTCGTACACTTACTGCAATTAATTGTTTTAATAAATGAAAGAACATTTTGATGTACAGAATAAGAGCATGTCTATTCCATTATTTGAGCGAAATTTCATTTACTCAATAAATAAATTACGTATTGTAAAAAGTGAAAGACTTTTAACGTTAAATAAGGGTATTGGATTATAAAATTTGAATTATTCAATTTTAGTGATACTGTTCAAATGCAGCTAAATAATTGCTACGCATTATTTTAAACCACATTGTCTGATACATCAGCAGCATTGCTGTTGAACCTTTGGTCAGTGCAGTGCACACAACCCCTAATGGTAATTGAGTTCAGCTATTCAATTATCGAGGTTTACACAAATGCGCCGAATACCACAAACACATTAGCCATCATATCGCTGCAACTGTAAATTACCGCTCGCAACGGAGACGTTTGTCGAACGTAACGTATTCATTAATCCGTCATTGAACCGCGGTGAAAAAAAAAGTGTTCACGGCTCCCGTCACAAAGAAAAACCTCGAAGCGTCACTTTCTCTCGAGGAAATTACTTAATCTATCCCCTCCCGAGGCCCGAACCGTGTGACCGCCATGTGAAAACAGAGAACCTCGCGCCAGGCGGAAAACCCGGAAGCTCCTCGTGGCGCGAGGAAAAAAAAGGCCCACGGGGCGTACTGCAGTAAAAGAGAGACCGGACGCGCGCGTCATTTGCATTTCCCGGCTGGATTTTCGTGTGTGCGTCCGGGGATCTTTCTCTCTTAACGAGAACTCGTTAGAAACTCGTAAAGAGGCTTATCTTCGATCAAGGCCATCGCACGCGAGGAGCGGAGGAGGAGAGCGACGCGCGGCGCGGCGGCGACTCGTCGGCTTGAATTCCGAATGAGCCCCCCGTGCGCGCATCCCGCGGTGTGACCGAGGCGCCGCGCGAGTCCCCGCGCGATTATCCGTACAGCGCCGCTGACGCGCGTATGTACATACGTCAGCCAAGCGGTGGCGAACGCGCCCGCTCGCTCGGCTCTATATACACTATTAACGATTTCGAGCCGCTGAGCCGCGCGCCAACCGAGCGTGAGACCCCTCTCGCGCGTTTGTTTCATTTAGTGTAAATTTCAGCTTGGCTATTTGAATTTTGTGTACCGTGTAAAACGTACAAAGTTACCGTCCAAAGTTGAGTAAGCCAAATTTCGCGTAAACAAGCAAATATTCACTTATTCTACGGCAAAAGGATTTCACTCTATAAAATAAGTTAAAGGTACTTTACTTTAAATAAGTGATTATTATTCACTTATTTAAGTGACAATTTCACTTATTCAACTTTACATAGATTTTTTGTTAAGTATGCAAAAGTAATTATGTAAAAAATAAATTATAAACATAATGCATCATGCTGTTTTCTATGAAGAAAGATACTCATGGAACTAATTGATTCGAAGGAAAATTTGGCCCTAATAACATTTACTGATTTACTCAAGAGGAATGAAAGCTAAGTGGGTGGTAAAGCGTCGAGGGAAAGATTGAATACATTTATCACAGTAGACCCTAATTAAGCGAGACTGCATAGATTGAAGATTATTAACGACGGCGTTAATTACTCGATGTTCCCGTGTCATTGTAGAAGGTAACATGCGATTATGGAACTTTAAAATTCCGGCAAAACTTTGTAATTTACATCACTTGCTTTCCATTATTTCTTCAAATTATAACTATTCAAAGTCAGTCGTAACAATCTAAGTAATTTGCTTTTAAGGCTTAAGAGTGAACCGTTGCGATAAAGAATTCTCACGTTAAGTATTCACACGTAAAAAGGCTCTACTACTCAAAAATTGAAATAATCAATTGTAACTTTCTGCGTTTTTAGTGCACCGTTTTTATTCGCGTATTTTCATGCTAAATAGTGGAGGAAAATTTCTCTCTTATTCTAAAGTTATAGTGTGCTGAAACAGAGTCAAATTTCACTCATGTACAATTAAATTTGACTTTCTCAGCTAAGTAACTTTCGAGTAAGAGTTAAATTTCACTCCAGCCAATTTAGCGCGTTCAAATGAATGATCACATTAATAATGAATACTGTAATATATTCGATATTGGGAAAGAACTTTTAAACGCATAACACGTCAATGAACTTTTCCAAATTCGTACCGCGCACCGATTATTCAATTTTTTTTAAAGTAACTCGCGTGATCGATAAAATTTTTTCTAGAAGCCAAGCAAGGCCGTCAACGAGTCACGAAATGACAGGCAAGCTTTTAATCGCTGATCTTACAGAGACAAAGCATCGATTCAGCGGCGACGAGACTAAATTACCACACAGAGGCAAGAGGACGAGGGCACGGGCTCGCTCGGTCGTGCATTTGTGTGTCGGAGCGCGCGCGCGCTCCGCCGACACTCCTCTCTCGGGTTAATCAACCTCGTGCTAAAATCGAGTGAGAGCTCGCGTGGCCCGATCATCGCCCGGCGAGAAAGAGCAAGCGGCCGGAGACAAGAGAGGAGGCCGGCGAGCGAGGGAAGAGCAAAAAAAAACCTAGCTCCAGGGCGATTTGCTATTTTAACTAGCGCGCGCGTACGGGCCACGGGGAGCCCGCGCCGAGCGCACGGATTCCAGAGCGACCCGATCAATGACCGCGCAAAAGTTTATTGGCACGAAGTACGCCGACATTGTTGAAGCGCGAAAATACCGAGCGAGTCAAAAGGTGTGACGTGACGTTTTGTTCGGAGAGACGCTTTTTTTTTCACTGCGCGATTGAATTTGTTTTGGAGGGGGAGAAAAAACGGAACGTGTTTTGCTTTGGATTTGGAGGTGGGATAGTTGCAAAGTTTATTTATTGTCAAAACAACGTCTTAGCTAAATCTTTTGAGCACTAAATGTTACGAGAAGGGCTTTCGGATTTAGGAGCGTCGACTGACCTTCGAGGCTAATCGTGAAAATATTGTACTAATAAAGAAACGCTGATTTAATCTCTTATAATTTGAATAATCATTACTTAACTTGTTCAGAGAAATTTTATGAAATGTATTCAAAGTGTTTTCAAAACTGTAGCTGATATGAATATCTATTTAAATATGAAGTGAAATTCACTTATAATAACTGGATAATAATTCGTACCCGAAGAAAAACATTGCATTAAAAATTACTAAAGTTGTTGCTAAAGAGAGGACAAAATACTTTGAATAACAAATAAATTGAATAGGGTGGATGCCCCGTGGTCCGCCGTGCCGCACTCTCCCGTATACTGACTAGTACTACTAGTTTTAAAGAATTTCTATCAAATTTCATTTTAGTTAAATTAGACTTTACCACGATTACAGTAAAATCTAAACACTGTCTACATTTTTTTATTTTTCGAGTTTATCTTTGCTTTAGTAAAGACTACACTAATTTTTTTAATACAATATTTTTTTCGTGTACAACTCCTACAATTTGGTTAAAAGAATGTGCATTTTTTTCCTTTAAAACAGCTCTAGTTAGAGCCCTATTTACAAGTTACTACCTTATTATTTAAGCAAAGAGAAACAATTTCTCTTTTCGATGCTATTTGTTTTTGCAAGCAATTTTTTTTCTTCAACATATACGCTTTTTAAACGCAGAGGACTAGATACAAAAAAAGACAAGAGTGAGTACTTCCGCGAGCGGTGCACCTCACATCAAGTAAAATTTCACGCGCTCCAAGAGAAAAAGGCCTTCTTTGAGAAACATTTCGGGGGCACCTTTCCTACAGAACGCAGGGGGGGAAGCTCGGGGTCGTAATCTCCTGCGAGGCTCGACTTTTGCCGCGGCGTCGTAGGCGAGCGCCGGCAACAGGTGGCGACGACGCCGGGCGCGTGCACGCGCCGCTGCCTGCTATACGCGAACTCTTCCGCGCGTCGACCTTCGGCGCGCAGATTCTGACCGTGCGAGCGGCTTTTTCGGCCCCGAGTTATTTTAACGCACCGAGGTTCTTGCCTACCGGAGCGTCGCCCACCAACTACACGCGCGCTTCCTACTTTCGCTTTGTTGTCGCCTTTTAGCCGGCCGACGCGCTGTTCCGGCCATGTTTTTTCAACGCGCTGCCTTTGGCGTACCGCTTTATTTTCGAAAGAGGAATTACGTCAATACGGTGAAGACGACTCTGTATAGTAGCTTTTTCGCTTATAATTGGACGCGAATGGCAATTATTTGATTACTTATTTTTCAGGGAAATTTCTTGTAAAAATATTTTTAAAATTTCTTATAGGTACTTATATATTTTAAAAAATATATAAAAATTTACCTGTGTACGTTATCTTGCTTCGCCGTTTATCTATACTATATAACTGTAGTTGTACTAAATTAGTGATAAGCAAGTAAAATATCCTTTTTGGAACAATTAAAAAAACAGTGATAATCTGAAGGTGATTAGATTTTTATAGACTGGTGATATTTAAATTATGTTTGCAGATTTTTCCTAAAAGAATAAAATTTTATGTTATTTATAGAAAAAATTAAAAAATCGTATATAATTCTTGGTTAATTTATTTATATATATGTGAATATCTTATCATTTGGTTATTATGTTAAAAGGACAAGTCTGTCCTTACATTGAAATTACATATGAACCTTATTACTTTGAAGTTAACATTATTCATAACATCATTTACAAAAATTCGTAATAAAGGCCCAACGTGAGATGCAATCTAAATGGGCTTGAAGATGGACAGTATACTTTCACGTGTGCTGTCATAAGTAACTCCACCGGGACTTACAGGAAGGGGGCGGGAATGAATTCAAGTACCCAATAAATGGATTACACTAATTAGGGTTCGGTTAAGTAAATGAAATACCAGGTGTTTATGAAAAATGAGTAATATTTCGATGATCTGAACACACGATAATCGTAACAAAAGTCATTGTTGCTGATTCAAAGGCCTGGACTAACCAACCATCGGTCTGCAATGTCTTCCTCAGGCCATTTCCACTTTTCTCGGTGTTGGGAGGCAACAACTGCCTTCTCTGCTTTTCCAGGCTCATAAGGACTCCATTGTTTTGTGGTGACCTCAGAGGCCCAGTCGTACACGGCGATAAGGTACGGCCGGTTTTAGGGAAACATGCATACCTCAAGAATGTCGGACATACTTCGACGCTATAGCGTTGCTTTCAATTTTGTTTACAGTATTTTGCCGATAAATTCATCATAAGTTAAGTAATTCTGAAATTATTTTATTGAAACCTTAATGATTTACAATAATCTTTAATTTTTTCACATTATCACAGAATGTGTCTAGGTTTTCCCATAAATTTTATAGGGTCACTTGTACTTTAGAGGAATTAAGATATGCATAGCAGAAACTAGATATTTATTTGATTTGATCAAATCTTTGTGTTTAAAAATTATTCTACACATTCTAACAATGAAAGAAGTGAATAGAGCGAAAAATCATTCCATTCGAGTGACATCACTTCGAAGCGTTCGCAACTGAACCAATTGGATTTCAGACCGACTTACTTGGCACTCGAATCCACTACTTTTTCCCTCTCTCCCACAAAAGCAATTCCCATCTCTTCGATTACTTTCCCGCTCAAAAAAAAAGTCACAAAAAAGCCGCAAAGCCAAGCTAAAATTCCGACGCTCGTTATCTTTCAATTAGCGCGTCGGCGGGCGCGCGAACTCCTCCGGCGCGATTCGTCTCGCTCCTCTCCGCCTCGTGCGCTTGCTGCGGTCTTTGATGCGCCCGTACGTACACCGCAGCGGCGCGGCGTCGAGAGGCCCTCTCGCCGCGCGCGGCGAGCTCACGACGCGCCGTGGCCTTGCATGCATCACGTACGCGAGCGAGCGAGCTCCTTTGTGCGCGGCGCGCGGCCACCGAGGAATTAGAGGCCAATCGCGAGCCGCCGAGGAGGGAGATCGCGCGATAAGGAGCCAGCGCGCGCTCGGACCGCGGGAAGGCTCCGGCTTTTCCACGGCTCTCGCGGCCGAAGCGCCGCCGGGGAATTATCGATAGCAGATTGAGCGCCGGATAAGCCGTCGAGTAGGGCCCAGCACCGGAGAACAATGCCCCGGCGATATTTTAATTCGGACGCCGGCTGCGGGTGAGCGGCTCTTAAATTAGGTTCGCCGGACCTATCCGCGTGGAATCGGTGGAGCGCTTCTCCGAGTTCCTAAAGATCGATGGATATCGGAGGTTTTGGAAGGTTCATTTTTAAAGTTGTAGATTCTACGTTTGCTGAACGAGTGTCTCGTGCGAATTTTTGTGTAATCTTCGGGATGCAGATTTATTTTACTAAAATAAAATAGGCTATTTTTGAACTATTATCGATACAATTTTGAGTTTTAGTTTTCATTGTTAGCTTAACTATAAAAGCTACGAGTCCGTAAAAAAGGGAGATGGAAAAAGAGAAAAACGCTTTCGAGTTTCCGAGCTTTTGCATTAAAAAATTATTTTCTGAAAAGTTAGATTTAGTTATAGAAATGGGAATTGGTTTATGTTTCAGCTTCTAGTATTCAACAAAAAGTGAAATAGATTCAACGTAGAAGATTCGCAAGAGTCGGATGCACTACTGAATAAAAATGACATAATAATTACGAGAGCGTCCTCTTTCATTAACCCGATCTGCTGCGCAAGAAAATGCGAAAAAAAGGTGTCGTACACGCAGTGTGAATCAGGCGCAATTATATACGAAAAGCAAACAAGTGTCGAAAGATCAAACAAGCAGCGAACGACGCAAAAAACGTAAAGGGAGTCTAGAAAAGCGAGCGCGGCAAGAGTTAGAAAAAAAAGAGGGGGGAAGGGAGATACTCAACACCCACGGGAGTCAATAAAAAGTAAAGCAAGAGGAGGTGAGAAGGCGGAGATAAAATAAAGAGAATAGGCAGAAAAAAAGCGCGCGGTCGGCGCAGCCCCTTTTACTCGCGCGGCACGTGCCTCTCTTCTGGTGCGCGCGTGCGTGTGCACCCACGCGCCCCTCGTCTGTTTACGTACCGCGTGCGAGTGTGCGCGTGCTCGCGCGGGTATGTGTGCGCGGCATCCCCGAAATCCTGACTGAATGCCTAATGCGGGCGCCCACCGCAACCTGTTACGAAGGTCTGCGATGTTCGCTGGCGTGTACCCGCGGGCGAGCTCGATAACCCATAGCGGCTTCGAGTCGCTCGCGCCACCGATATGTCGCCTCCTCGGCTTCCTTTGTCCGCGATATTTCGGAGGATCGAGCGAGAGCCCTCGTTAGGAGGCGCGCCCCGCGCTAATTAGTCGATCGTTCTGCGTGATTCTCGACTCTTCCCTCGGGTGTGAGGTGTTCCTGCGATGCTGCTTGTAGCCTTTCAGGTTTTACTAATATAGTCCAGGCTCTTCTTTTTAATGAATCGCATCTAGTTTTGTATTCTTTAAATTGCATGGTCTTATGCGAATGAAAACTCATAAAGGGACATCACAGTATTTGGATCAGGCAGTTTTCACCCAAACGAACCAGTGTCTCTGGATTTTATCAATGGGTATCTAAGTAACAAGAAAAGAAAGAAAAGTCTAAAGGAATTCTAACTTATATTTTACAAAAACTGTAATTATAAGTATGCTTATAAAGAAAAAAGCGCAGAAAAACCTAAAAAAATGATAACAAGGAAGAATTTCAGCTACAAGTTTTAGTTTTCAAGATATAAAATCGCTATTTCCTCAATTTTTTAATAGCCTCCATTTCTCAAAACTCTGAATCACATATTTAATTATTTCAACCGCAAAATCATTTTGTAAAGTTTGTGTAAAACCCATGATCTGGAGACTAAAGGGTGCGAATTCGGACAAAGCATTGATGAATCAGCTAATCACTGACATTTTGCAAATTCTATTTTCATTGCTCTCAGTCACATTTCAACAACATTTCACCATCTTTAGAAAATGAAGAAAATAAAGCATAACAAACTTCATTTTTCTGTAGCTGATTCCGAAGTCTCTGACATACAAATATCTATCACTGAATTCTTTAGCAAACGAAGGTGGAATCTCCACGAGTAAGAACAAAGTGCAGTACAGTTCGATAGCAGGCTTGCCCACAATCAAATCTATGCATGTGACAGCCTTGTTCGCAGAGCGAAGTGACGTCACACGAGCTGCACACGGCCGGATGAGTCGCGTATTTTGCTCCGCAGTCTGTCCCAGTGGCACGCGCGGTATTGGCACAGTCATCGGTGACGTGGTTCTCTATCTACAACTTTTCGTGTTATAATATAATTTGGGTGGAGCTGACGCGTTTTGTACCACCAATTAAATTGCTCGTCAATTTGTCTCGTAAAATTATATTGGTCTCGTGATGATACTCGAAAAAAAGAACTTTTTTTATTTGTGACATTTCTACGTAAACAATATGACCAAAGAAAAAAGCAATGAAATTTCGTTCTGAGATATAACTTCATTGATTGTAGGTTTTACAAATTAATAACTGTAAAGACCAGCATTTAAGTTAACAATTTGCCCAACATGAGCGATTTTCTATAGCGAATATGCATAATCGACCCGAGAGCGCGGGGAAGAAAAGTATGTCATAATGGCGACTTTAAAATATTAAGAGTCGGCGCGGTGTCGGTGTCTCGTATCGTAGACCGGTTAAGTGCAAGCCGCAAAGGGGAATATACGTAGAAAGTGTCCAAGAATAGATCGAGAACCTTTTGATATTTTAAATCACACGTGCACACCAGTACTGGAGAGAGAGAGAGAGAAAGAGGGTCTGGAGGTTTGAGCTCGAGGCACTAAGCGCGCAATCGTTAGTCAAAGAGAGACTACCAGCGTTGATTTACAGCTTACTAAATAGACGTTTGCTTACGGTTCTCGCTCGGAATGCAGACGTCGTTCGTGGAGGAGCGATTCGCGCCTCCTTTGCCGACAATCGGCAGCGCGAGGAACGCATGCAGGGGAAGGGAGATTGGTATATGCGCGCTGATGAAATTGCAAAGCATGTAAAGTAATCGATCATACGTTTAACGATATTATTATGATATATTAAAGTTTGCAGCTGCTTAATTGCTCGCTCGCAGAGGCAATTAAATATGTTTGATTAATGATTTTGTTTAGATGAGTTTAGTTTAATTAGCTATCAAATTAATTAGATGTCTTTATATGCAATACACCGGCAGATTTATTAATGCACGGTAAAAATATAACAAAGTATCAGTTTTAAAAATGATCGCCAATTTTCGAAAATCAAAGAAGAAATATCTTTATCCGTTTTGTTCAATTTTATTAAGTATCGCTCTAAAGTTAATAATCTGTTTTTGTATTATATAGTATACCAAAAATATCATTTGGCCTTTAGAATGACAGAATTTTTTTAAAACTGTTATCACAAACTTTCGAAAGATTACTGCATTCCCAATAAAAAGCGCCTCAAAAAACAACCTCCCGATACATTTTTTCTTATAAACGTGGATTTCGCCACTCTTCATCAGCAATCAAGACAATCTAAAAAAATCCCCGGGGATCAATAAATTCAAACTTGTTAAGTAGTTTGGAGAGTAGAGGATAATCGCCTCCACGGTACGTCCAGTGCGACTTTTCCCGGCAATTTGTAGCATGCGCAAAAAGTTTTAGTGTGACGAACCTTAATGGCTCGGGCTTGGTTTTCACAAGTGTCCGATGTCAGCGAGAAATCATATCCTAGCGTAACGAGCACATCGCGATGATGTACGGACGCGAACGTGTATAATCATTCGCGCATCGTTGTCCGACCGGTAAAGTGAGTTAGACGCGCGTCTCTTTCATCACACTTCTTTCTTTTTTATTCCCAAGTATGTCGAGCGAAAATGACGTTTCTATTGTAATTCTAAAGTGGTTGTTCTAAATCAGTTGCAAGATATTTTGATACTTATAAAAAAGATTTCAGAACGGCGTTTAGATCGAGGATACTGACTCAAAAAAGCTAAGTTTTAACTTGCTGCTTAAAAAAGTTACTTTGCTGCAGGTCTAGAAAGGCGATACCTCGTTTGTGACTCAGTAATGGTGAGATCTTGGAGATATCACCAATTTACAGATACAGACGACTAATTATCATCTTTTGTCGTTCTCGTTTTTCAAACGAGTTACCATCTTCGTTCAGTCGCGAACGAGATACATGCCTTTTTTGAACAACAGCCGAGTCATCACCATCATCAAACTGTTACGCTTTCGTCCCTGACGATCATTGTTAATTCGAAACGAGGAAGAGGAAAAGGAATCATCAACATCAAACTCTAATCCACTTCGCGAAGATTTAGCTCAGAAAAACTGCAACCGGAGAATCGCGGCGATAGAGAAGAGCGCACACCCGCAAAAAAATGCACCGCTATGGCCTATTACTGTTCTAGGCCAGTGTGCACGCGATTCCTAAAAGCACGCGAGCGTTGATTAACGGAAATCCAGCGCGGCGTCGAAGCCTCCTGAAAGGATCGCGGCTACTCCTATATAAAGCCGAGGTAGTAGGTATAGCGAGCGTATAGCGATGCCCGCGAGTGCGCGCCCGCGGCGTCTCTTCATTAAGACATTTCTCCTCGTCCCCCGTCTCCGGTCGAAACCGCACGCGCATCTTTTCTTGTCCGTCCCTCGTCCATTCTTCTTCCGTTTCTTCCGCTCGCCGGGCGCGGCGGGCCGAGCTCCTTATCCCTTTGAAAGCGCGAAAAGGACGGGGAGAGGGGCCCCTACGCGATATATACCTGCCGCCGCGTCGATCCTCGGCCGCGAGTCCCCCACTATTGCGGAAAAGAGCACGCGCGCGCTCGTAAATTACCGGCAGGCGAGGAGGAGAGAGATGGAAAGAAAGGGGCTTCGGCTCTTTCGGACGACTATCCTGTTATTTGTCTGTTAGCATTCCTCCTTTTTTCTCCCCTCCGCGCTAGTCTCTCTCTCTCTCTTTCGCTCTATACGTTCAGTCGTAAAATTTAAAATTGCACCGAGTCCAGAAAAATGTATACACTGTTTACTTTTGCAGGATGGGGAGAAGGAAAAGCTCGCCTCGCGGACTTTGGTTAACGCAGTGCGCGACTTTCAGGCGGCTATTCACACAGAGAAAAGGAGGTCGCTATACCGTTGATGCCGTCGCTCTTGGCTTGTAATTGCACGGAACTCGTAGGTGATTATTATGGGAGGCTTCATTGGAATTCTTTTGCTCGAGAGAGGGCCAAGAGGCTAGGCGGAAGATGGAAATTATTGAGTGGCTTTGAATAGTCAAATTACCTGACTGCCTTCAACTATTCTATAGGTGGTTGCTTCCGAAGCGCGTCACAAACAATATAGTATTTTAGGCCGAGTTGTATTTAAATAATTGAGTATCCAGAATCGGGAAGCTATAATTTTCTCATATTTACTAGGCCCGTAGTTACGAGCAGCAGCTTTGTCATTAATATTACAATATCAACGTGAGGAACTTCTTATTTTCAAATTTAATTTTTTGTTTGCTGAAATAACGAACTGTATTCAAGGTAACATTTTTAAGTTATTAATTAAATGAAAATTCAGCCACTGAAGTTTAAATTGAATCATTTTTTTAGACATTTAACCAATAGATTTTTCTTAGTTTCAGAAAACTGAGCTCAAAGTTTCAACAAAATCCGTGATCCAAATAAATGAGATTCCCCTGCGAAGTGATTTTTAATAAACGCGTTAATTTGAAGATTGTGCTAAGAAAACCGAATGCTGCTGTAAAGTCGTTTAAATGCAAATTAATCGGAAGGACTTGGGGAAAAAGCGCATAAACGAAAATCATTTGGGCCATCATCGGGCTATTCCATTTCCCTGCTCACACCCGCTTTCAAAGGCACCATGGGCTATAATGTAGGTTAATTTGTCGGTCGCGAATACAGAATAGCCGCGTCGGCGGGCGGCGCTCGATTTCACGCACACGTACGTTCCGGGCGTCGATTGACCGGTCAGGGAATCGCGCTCCGTCCGTCCCTTTCTTCCTTGGTAGCACGTGTGCCTCGAACCCTCCTCTCTCTCTCTCCTCTACCCGTCTATCTCTCTCTATCTCTTTTCCTTTCTGTCTCCCACTAGATCCGGTGGGATTTTAACATGCCGAGGCCGAACCCCTCGCGCTCGCGCGCCGTCATCCCGGTAATCCATTTCTTGCGGACCCTTCGCCACTTGCGCTCGCACACGTCCGTACGCGCCACCCGTGTATTTTTGTATTTTTTTTCCTCGAGCCCCGAAAGTTTACTCTGCGATACTCCTTGTAACGAGATCGTTGTTTACACTGGCGTCGGTCATATTTTTTTTCGTCTCATTATTTTATCGCCTGTGATCAATAACGACTTCCTTTTCTGACAAAGCGCAGTGGAAATATGAATAAAGTAAGGCAAAATAAATAAATAAAATGTAAAGTGTACTGAAATACTTACTGTATACTTAGTAAAAATGATTTCTTTGCACTTGGCATTTTTATCACTATCAAAACTTTATTCAAATTTCTTACTGCACCTTGTTGGAAAAGGAAGTCGATATTGATCGTAGACAAAATAATGAGACAAAAAAAAATATGATCAATCATGTTTTTGTTATATTTCGAGTAGTACTGCAGTAAATCAAAACTTTACATTTTATTCTTTCAATTACCTAACTTTATCAGGTGCTTACAACTTACATACAAAATGGTGCACAAATTTAATGAACTAATTCCACTATACCCAACAAGCGATGGTTAAAAACAAACAATACAAAGAAAATTGATTTTCCAATAATTCAAGACAAATCGAATTTTCCACGGAATTTCCCGGCGATATATAGTGAAAAAAGCGTGTAGCCTGGCTGCCCCCAGCTAATGCAGCCGCTAATACGAAAAATCAATTTCGACCAAAAGCACGCAGCACGCGCGCGCGCGCGTAAATGCGCTTTAGGCACTTATGAATGTACCGGGCGCGATGAATGATGGCGAGCGAGAGAGAGGGAGGCACGGCCAAAGCCGTATATACCACACGCAGGAAACGCACACACGCGAGGGGAGAAACGCTCGCGCGTAAGCGAGAGCCAAAGAGAGAGACGCAACGAGCGAGAGGAGCGGTATATACAGGCGGTGGCGCGTGTCACGGGGGCAGCTGGCCCGTAGCAGTCATTGTGTCCTCGTAAAAAAAAGAGGAAGGAAAAACGGTCTTTGCCGGGGGAACCCGAGCGCCAGGGGAGAAAGAGATACAGGTATACGACACCTATATACTCGCGCGAACGAGGAGAGAGAGAGGGGGATATAAAGTATCGCAGATTGCTTTGTCGCGGTGGTCGAATCGCGCGCGTGGAAAAATTCGGGTGCTCTTAATCACCGAACGCGTACGAGTGCTTCCTATTACTTCGTAGGACCGCGCCTATAGATTTACCGGGAGGAAATCCCGAGGAATATTGCATGAGCGCGGAGAAACAATCGGTGCTCTCCGACTTTCGAGGGAAGCGGCAAGAGCCGCGTCTCACTCTCCTTCTTCTCGCTCCATCCCTCAATTGAACGCGCGCCGACTGTAACGTGCTTTTCTTTTATCCGGGCGCCCGAGCGAGTTCTCGGATTATAATTTTTACGAGGGGGTACCGAGTGAATTTGTAAGAAGCCGGAGGAGGAAGGAAAACTTTTTACGGGATTGCACGCTCGATTCTTCTTTTTTTGTCGGTCGATCGCAGATTTTTATTGCTCGCGAGCCTTCGGCCGCTATAAAAAACAGCGGCGTTTCTTGCAATCTAGCTGATTGCCGACTATGTACCGCCTACTTAAATACAACCTCGATGTTTGCTACAAGTAGTGCACGTAAATACTTTCTATAAATGTCAAAAGAAAAATCAGTATCCTCCATCCATTGCAGCAAAAATTCGCTTTTATTAATACCGCCCGATCACTATAATTGTGTGCTGAAATGAAAACAAAAATTTTATAATCAGTCTCTGGAATATTACAGCCTCTCATAAGTTATTACTCATTTATATACAGAATTAAAAGTATTATCTGACGCAGCAGGCACGCAACGCCGTATTCATGTATATTTATTTAACAGTCGCCGCCTCACGAGGTGTATACTTTTCCTTTGAAAAATTTAATCAGATAGCGGCGAGCAGGTATAGTCCGAGTGCATTTCCATATCGACGCGTTAGAACGAGCCGCCTGGGAGGAAGCCACCTGTCCCGCGCCTCGAAAACTCGAGCAGCCCCGCAGTAGACACTCGATTTTCCGGCAACCCGCGAGAGACTCCTTCGCCTCGCATTTTTTCCCTCCGCGCCCTGTCTTGTATTTCGCCGTGTTTACACGAGTCTCCCACCCGCACGCGCCTCGCGCATCCCCCGGATTCCAACCGCAATCTGCGAGCCTCCCTTTTTCCGCCTCGCTACCCCCTTCTCCCCCCGTGCCGTTCGTAATCGCGCGTATGTGCCACTCTCGCTCGCTACCGTTTGCTTGTCGTACTCTCATTTATTTTTTTCTAGAAGCCTGGTCTTATCACTCTTTCGTATTATTTTTTTTTAAATTTATGATGTTGACGTGTATTTTTAAAAACAGAAGAATAGGTGATTAATAATAACTATTAATATTATATACTATTGACAACGGTAGTGTTTGCTCAGATTTTGTTACAAACATCATTAAAATTCATTTTGCAGTTAGAGAATCATTAATGACGGGAGAAGAAAAAAGAATACGACTGTTAAAAAAAATAAAGGTTTAGATCGATATAACGGAATGCATAATCTTGCGGTGCGAAACCAATGTCTAAGTTGGAACGAATTGCTTTGTAACGCACTAGACTTATACGTTTAGCGTGGATAAAATGACTAGCAAAGACAACATTTTCAAGAAAAAAAGTTTTTATTAATTTTGCGAATAATACATGTACGCCAAAAATTAAATTATTAGATCTGGATTTGGACAAGCACAGGTAACATCGTCCAGGTATACCCCTTTCTCCCTGCCAGTTCTTCTACAAATTTCGTTACATTTGGGCTGTCGACATCCTATATAACAAAACATTTTTTGACTTTAAGATATAATTTCGTTATTTTTTATGTATACTGTAAACCATAAATATTTTGTACAAATATTATTAAATTTGTCAATCGCTTCGAGGCAATGACAATAAATTGTCACTGCAATGTATTCCAAATTGTAAAATTGGCACTTCATCAATATTAGGCCACAAAACTTCAATATAATACAACAAAATTGAAAATTTCACATGCATTTCGAAATTTGCATAATTAATGAGTTACAAATTGTAAAAAGTTTAAAGTGATTGCAACTTACCTCCTGCATGTACAAGACCTTGCAGGCAGGTCAGAGCAACAATAAGAAGACGTTTAACTACTCAGTCTTATACTCAAATTCGAGCAACAAATAAGTTTACACAAGTGGGAAAGCCAACCGTATAAACAAAAAGGTATCCATGTGCACACGGTAAGTAAAACAATCCTCGGTATTATCTCAGTATTTTTAAATCAAAATTTAAATCTGAGAGTTATTACACTTTGTGAAAATTGTAGGACCCTTGTAAAAATGCTAACTTCTCAATTCAAATGACTATTTTACTATTTTTTATAAAATAAATCCCCCGTTCAAATTATTGTTGAAAAATTAGGTCTGATTGAATTCTTAAAAGGGAGAATATGGGTGAATGATCAGGTTTAGAATCCCAAACGAATTAGTTCTGATCAAGCGAACATACGTTTTTTTATTATTTTTTATTAGGGGATCATCAGCCAATCTATAACGCAAAGATGGACTACCAAAATAACATGATGTTATTATCAACAAATGTTAAGTAATGTCAATTTGTTCTGCAACGTCATATATGAGAGCACCTAAATAAGCTAAAACACATTAATTCTATCGCGTTTCGAATATATTTTGTTGGTTTTGAGAATCTTCCAGAGAATTTTTTAAAATTTTATTTAAATTTTATTTAAAACAGTACTGCTGAGACTTTAAAACATTTAACCTATGATAAAAAAAAGACACCATTCTAAAAATGAATTTCGTATGTGAAGTTTCCACTTTTGAAGACTCGTTGAAGTTCGTGAATTTGAGAATAAAAGTCTGAGCAGTTAAATGTCGATCATCAGTTCATCAATTGGAACAGAAGCTTCAGACTTACCCAAGTAACTGTAATTAATTAGTAATTATGAAAATTACATCCGTCTTTTTGTCGTCGTCCTGACCTGCCTTCATGGTGTTCTTGCACAGGCGCAAAGGCCTTAAACTTTTCATAATTTTAGCTCATTTTACAATGTAGATTACATTATGATGCTAATTTATTATCATTGCCTCGAAGAGCTTGATCAATTTAATAGTAATAATGATTGTATTTTTACTTTACGATTGTATATATCATAGAATGTAAAAAATAATCAAAGTTTACAATTTTTTTAAATTTTTTGTTTCATAGGATGTACGTTGCCAGCGTGTAATCACAGTTGCATAGAAACATTTGAGCGGAAAAAACTTAAGAATAAAAAATGACTCCAACGAAGAAATAAACTAAATTAAGAGTTTAAAATAACGTAATTACTTTAGAACCCGGAGGAACACTCTGCACGACAGCCGAACGCGTTGATCACGTTTGCTCGGAGCGCGTCGTCGAGCGAAACGCGCCTGACGGATAATATTTCGCTATGACGTGTGCCTATTACGAAATACTGCGCAGTTCCTCCTTAGCCCGGGCGGTGAGTCTTGCCCACTTATTCTCGCTCGCTCCTCGGCGTCAGCCGCCGAGGAACATAACCGGTTTTTCTTTCGCGCGTCGCGAACGGAGCCACGTGCGCGCGCACGCGCCTAATTTCGCGCGGAGCTCCCCCCTTATTTCCTCGGCTTCGTTCCTCGCGTGTCGATCTTTCTTTTTGTACGGAATCGCCTTAGCTCCTCGCGCCCGGTAATCGCACCTTCATTACTCGACCTTAAGCACTGTGTAATTTGAATAATCGTAATTCGATGATAATGCGAGAACGCTTATTGAGCGTCACTGGAGATAAGTGCGCTTTATGCGTTATCGAACGCTTATCATACAAATCGGTCGAAAGTTACTGAATAATGAAAAATTTTTGTTATTTATCTTCGTAAATTTAGCGAGATCACATTTTACGCGGAGAAAAATGGTTTTAATTAAAAAATTCTTATTTTTTGTTAAATGGAAGACTTACGCGTGAAAAAAACCCTACTTTATAAACTCA
Organism: Eurytoma adleriae; assembly: GCA_900480045.1. Classification (NCBI taxonomy): domain Eukaryota; kingdom Metazoa; phylum Arthropoda; class Insecta; order Hymenoptera; family Eurytomidae; genus Eurytoma; species Eurytoma adleriae. Next base: position 38,628 of record UXGC01000888.1, read on the forward strand.
ATTGGTCCAGTTTTCACACGGATCAAGAGATTTTGCACGTTTTTATATTGCGAGTGAAGATAACTTTTTTCTTATTCTGCAGTGTACATACATGTATTTGAATTACTTATCACTGACTTATACTCAGACAGTACGTATAATAAAAACGCGATATCAGTTCGAGTGCCGGTTCATTAATCAGCGCAAGTTCGCAGCTGCGATACCGGCTCGTTCAACAGGTCCAACGGCCAAAACGGCATCGGGGAATCCGCCGACCAAGTGTGGGGCTCGATCCGAGGCTGGTCCGCGAAGTCGGCCCGAGGTGGTGCGATCGGTCTGCGGCTCGATGGGGCGTGACGCCGAGAGGCGCGTCACGGGCCTCGACGCTCGGCTACAATGGGGCTCTCTCACTCTCGGACTTTGGCCGACGTAAGCCGGCTTCCCCGTGTCGCTGGTTCGCGCCCGTAGGTATAGCCCCCCGATCGACTCGGCGAGCGTGTCTAGCGCGTTGTCGACAAACGCGGGCCGCGTTTATTTTATGCCCGGCACGCACGGCGAGCCTCGGCCGATTGTCCCGTGCCTGCCGATTAGCGCGTTATTGACGTACACGCGCTATAGCCCCCGGCCGCCGCTCTATCTTCGGCGACGCTCGCTAATTGCGTAATCGCGACGAGTGTTTTGCCGGGCGCGTTATGGTTTCGGGGAAGACACGCGACTTGTTTTTCTTGATTCATCGTCTAGATTAGATTTTTCGTGGGTCTGCGCTTCTCTTTTACGACGGCTTTTGAGGTATTTTCGGATGCGATTGTCCGGAAAAATGTCTGATTTTCCCTTTTCTCTGTAAAGTATTTTCACCTAAACGCATTGTGTTTGGTAATCGTAATATAAAAACGTTATTAATTTCAGAGGATCAACTGATGATGAATATTTCCCATCACCGAAAAATAAGGTATAATCGTTCCTTTTTATCAATGTTCGAAACAGTGAAAGCCAGAGGAACATTATATTTTTGGATGATTTTTTATTTTTTCATTCTTTAAACAAGTAAAAATGTTTTACAGAATTGATGGAAAAAACGTTTCAATGAAAGATAAAGATTTTGCAATAATTCTAAAGGCGATGAAAAAAAGAGCGTTAATGTCGAATTATCGGAGGAGGCATACGAAACGTAATAACACCAATTCCATTCTGTTCTAACTTCATATCAATACCAAATAAGCTTGCGATTTGCATACAATGCACCTGTAGCTCTTCACTATTTTGTTTCCTTCGCGCAATATTTCACCACAAAGTCGAGTGAAGATTTAGCAATCGTATGCTAAGGAACAAGAAGGAACATTTGCATAAACATTTCTAAACCAAAAGCCGCGAATGTTATTTACCAGGTACGTGCAATAATTCAAATTTCAAATCAGTTTAAAAAATGATATTTACATTTTCAAACGCAGTACCTTGCACGAACAGTAGCGGTATAAAATCGTCTAAATATGTGTTTCTCTGTAAAAGTGCAACATTTTTCGTGTAAACTCCGTGTTAGGCAATGCCTCTCCTTAATTGGGTAAGGACGATACCTCGCAATTTATAATTCTACTTCCTTTCTAAAATAAATGATATTTTATTGTAACGAAAAATGTTACTTTATTAAAACACAATTAAAGTCATAACCTTTTCAAAATATCCGCGGAATTTACACAATAAATATTGAACTTTTTGAAAGAATCAACCAAATGCATAACGCAATGTTAAATTCTGCTGCATTGAGGAAGATTGAGCGCAAAAAAAAGAAGCGCACGCATACCGCACATTTTTAAAAGAAGCATGCGAGCCCCGTTAATCTTTTCGCAAGGAACGTAGTGCACCAAATCTGCAGTGCAGGCCGCTTCCCAGAGACACTCGGGCCGCATCCGCCATACTTAATAGGCGGCACGCACGGCAATTCCGGTGCAAAAGCGAACAGTGGAAGTAGTCGAAGGCCAAGGCCGAGGAGGAGGAGGAGGAGGAGGAGGAGGAGGGGGAGGAGGAGGAGAGCATTTAGCTAAGCACGCGACTAGTTTTTGTCGCGATATGCTGGAAAAGGGAGGTAGGGAGAAAGGAAGGGCCTCCGGCCTGGCCAGGTGGCAAGTATCTCTCCCAGGCGCGCTGCGTTCGATTGCGTGCAGTCGGAGGAGAGAGAAAGAGAGAGAAGGAGAGATCCTGTTGAGATAAAGAATCCGGAGAAGGTCACGGCTCGAGGACCGAGCTCCGAGGCCTTCTCTCTCTTTCCCTCTCGCTCCCTCCTTCTCTTTCGCTTCGCTCGTTCTTTACGGCTTATCCGCAGAAGAGGCCCTACGCGCTCATCCGTGTCTCCCGTTGGAGCGCGCCTCTCCCCGATCGTGGACAATTAGCCAACGCAGACAGTAACCGCGAGATTCCTCGCCGATGTCGGAGTTACCGTAGAAGGAGAACATTTGTAGGGTTACATCAGAATTTTCGAATGACGATTGTTTGAATTTTCCCAAGGTATTTGTATTATTTGGACGCCTTATTTTGTAGGATCGGGATTTTGTATCTCCTTGTTATGCATGTTAATTTTAATTGATTTCCGTATATAATACTGACAAGAAAATGACATTTGCTTTACATAACTCTCTCGTACAGATATATAATATTTACGAAAGTAATTGTGCAAGCATCATTGTCAATGTTTTCTCTTGTTCTCTTTCGACAATCGTAAACGTCAATTGTTGTAAATTTTGATTGATTTATAAATGGATATTAATAATCGCGAGTGCTCTATATTTCAACATCAAATTTAAAAATTTAATAATTTGTTTATTTGAAATTCGTTAATTTCCATAAACCGTGAAAATAAATGTAAAGATAAATGATTTATTATTTTTCAACGGAACTGATTAAGCTACCTCGAGATCGATTATACCTTTAAACTTTTTCAATCATTTATATAAAAATCCAATTATTCGTAATAAAATCCAATATCTATAGGGTGTTCTCTCTTTCCCTCTTTTTCGACAACTACTCGGAAGAGATTAATTGCTCCGTAATCACATCTTCAAGAAAGGGCCGAACTGCATCGTCGATAGGTCGGGCCGTGAAAAAAATAATGAATTGCCGTAATTTCTCGCGATTGCCTTCGCGCGCGACGTATACCGTCTCCTCCTCTCTTTGTCTCGGTCGCAAGGGTCTGCCCTAATGAGCGCGCGCGCGCGCCGCGTATGCCCGGCTTATTGGCACAATAACGGGCCTGGATATGACGAAGGGGGCCGCATAAATACGTAAACAGTAAGAATAATAGGCCGAGCCGTGGTGCCCGGGGTATTTACGAGCCGCCAACCCACTCGATGCCGTTGACGGCGCCCAGGGGGAGGAGGCGATCTCTCGCCCGAGCCCAAGCTTGCGGGGGGGAGTGAGAGAGACCCTTCATCGAGTCGACACGGATGGAGTGTATGTACTGCCTGCGCCCGGGCGGCAGGTCGACAACGGCGTGTGGCTTCGGCGTGACGGCGATTTCGACGAGCCTCTCTTTCACGCCGCGCTCAAAATGGCTGGCACTTTTCGATCGGTCAATCGAACATCTGTAGCGCGGAGGCGCGAGCGCGCTGACCATTTGCCGGCGTGGACCTTTGTTTGCCCGCAAAATTTAATGGACGGCCAAAAGGGGGAAATCGCGTTTCATCTGTTCAAAGTTAATGTACCTCGTATGTTTTTTAAAATCAATTTATTATAAACTAATGAAAGCTGTGTACGCTGAAACTGACGTATTACTAATTACAGTTTAAATAGCGGATAGATATTATTAATTACGAATATGTGCGAAATGTACAAATGCAAATTAATGTAGAGTTATTTATCAAGGCTCGTCTTTTCCTCCTACAAATAGATGTCACTTTTAAATTGAGTGAAGTCCAATCAAATCAATGATTGGCTGTATAAGCGCGTGTCACACGCGGAGATGTTAATATATCGATTGTCCGAGACCATTAATCACAAGCGAGGCTCGCCTCCTCAAAGAGGCATAAATTCACGTTATAAACTTCGCGTCGGATCGCGAAAGAGTAGACAAAACGAAGACGAAGAAAATTGACAGGAGGAACGTGCAAACAACGACGTGCTAAATTGGCTTCTTCCGATTGACTCGTCCGATTAGGCGCAAAAAAAATGGCACACGGACACGCGATTCCATCGGCCTCCACGGTGGCCGCTCGCCTCGGCCGTTTGCCCACGAATAATAATAAATTCCGGGTATTCGCGCGCCATTCGGGGGCCACGACGACGTCGCGCCGACATCTGGTAGCGACGTGCGCGGAATGCGCACTTTTCCCCGTAAAATTTCTCGGATTTCCTCGAGAAATCGTGCAGTTCGATTCAAGGTCGTGACGCGCGTCGGCGAGGCTCCCGGTGTGGCCCCCGCTCGGCATTGTGTCCGATGAGTAGCCCCGGCATCGCTCGCACGGAGGGGGTGCGTAAACACACAAAACCCGAGGGTCGCCTCGTTATGGCTCGAAATGAGAGAGGCGCCTAGAAGTTGCCGCCAAAGTCTCATTGTCCTGCGCCGCCGTTTGCACCCATTGCTCCTCCTTTCGGCTTTCTTTGATGGTCCCCGTGCTCGGGCGGCTTCCACCAGAAGAGCGTATACATCAATGAGACGAATGGACGACTGAGACTTTCATTGAAAAATTTGGATGAGTCAGGCAGAAAATTTTCAATTTTGCGATTTGCTCGAAGTTAAGGAGAGTTACGATTTTTCACATTTGTAAAAGGTGTCGGATTTATTTGATGAAATGACAAATTGCAACGTAGGGCCTTGTCAACCCTTTAACTTGTATAAGATGAGATAAATGCTAGTTTTGTGGAAAGATTACTTGGGGTACCCTTATCATTTTTCTGAGGTATCTCTAGGAACATTTGTCAAGTAAATTTCGTTTCATTTTCAAGTTTGGTGAATTGGTAAATTTGGTGAATTGGTTAGGGTACAGATTAAATTTTTGGGACTATCAGAGTAAAATTGAAAATGGAGGGTAATTCATTGCGTGATGATTGCATTGCCAGGTAGTACCATGGAAAATATGTATATACCAGTACCGTAGAATCTTTTACTAGGATTGTTTATGAAATTTATATAAATAATTGGTCGGCCTTTAGGTAAACGATTAGACTGGAGATATTAACTTAATTGTGTGTTATTAAAAAAAGATGAGATCTCTTTTGCGGCAAAAGAGGTGATCGCTTTTCTTGTACAAGTGTTTATGGCCTTTACCCAGGCGCAAAAAGGATTTAATTTTTTCTTGTTACGAACAAGATGTAGCTTTTTGAGAATAACTTTGGTATATAAATATGATTTTTCAAGCTATGGTAGACATATTGCATCTTCTTTTCATACTTCAGTAATAATCGCCGCGCAATTGATAAAAAAAGTGCCGCGTTTACGTTTGAGGTTGGTAAAAAGCACGAGTAAGCTCCTCGTTGCAGTTATTAAAATGTTACGTAAACGAAGTAGCGAAAATAAACTTTATAAAGGACTATAAGTCGCCTTTGAAGTTTAAAACCTCACCATAGTACTTCTCGGTACCGACATAAACTTCATTAGCGGATGAATGTCTCAAAGTTCGAATATAGGCCTCGCCTCGGAACAAAATAGTTCGAGACACATTACGATAGTTTTCGGAAACTAAGGAACCCCCGCGTAAAGTTCCCGGAGGAAGTAAACCTCGAGACATTTCATTCGGGCGTTCGGCGTTAAACGCACCGCGGCGTCATCGCCGGGGCACTTATAACTCCCCGCGGAATCTCTTCGCGCGCGACGAAGTTGAACCACGCGCCGTATATACAAAAGGCGAGGTACCCCTACCACCACTCTGCAGGAATGTCGGGCGAAGACAAGGAGCCGTGCCGCGAGGACGCCAAACTACATAATGCCGCGCTCGCGCGCGGAGAGAGAGGAAAGCAGTAGCCGCGAGGAACGTCGCGCGACCGCCTAAGTGGCACTTTCCCGGTTACGCGCTCGCGCTAGCCTCCTTATTTGGACTCCGTCCGTAAGATACCCGCAAGAGCCTTTTTTCCTCGTCTCGCCGGCTCTCGAGAGGCGCTTCTCTTATTCCCCCCGCGCTTCATCGTATTTTCGCTTAGTTCTTTTTTCATTCGACGCTTCTTTTTTGCGGTCGCGCCGCGAGCTTCTTGCTAGACGGGCCTCGTCCTCGTGCTTTATCGGTTGGACGCGCGGCATTTCGTTAGCCACCGGCGAAGCTTGAGTTTAACGCGACAAACGGTGGCGGGGTCTTAAATTTTCAGGCAAAAGTTTTAGCGTCGACTAGCGCAGTACCTGAAGATATCAATAAACTTACTGATAATCTCAATTTTAAGTCTTTTATACTGGATGGATTCGGAAAAAAGCGACGAATCTATCGATCAAATGTAAGACGCAGTATGTTGCACAATAAAATAATTTAAAAAATCTACAAAATTAACAAAATCATGTAAATGATGATAAAACACGATCTACATAAAATCAGAATTCTTCTTCGCTTCATGCACGATTTCCTGTTGGATAATGTACTGAAATATTGCACGAACTACCAGATCGTGCTTACAGTCACGCTTTTTCTTTAAAATAGTTGAAGTTTTCTAGAATATCAAGAGAGATAGCAAACAATTATTAGCAGGATCGTAAGAAGCGTACTCTGTGATACGGATCAAGGATCACGGATTTCGTTGAAGCTGTGGGAAATCTTTTCTTATACTTATAGAAATAAAAGAAACCAAAGTTTTAGGTCCTAATGAACAATATTTTTAATACTGATGTATCGTAAGAAAATGATGAACATTCAGCTTCGGCACTTTAAGCGTTAGCTTTAAAAAAAGACTTAGGTTTCTTTCTTCTTCCTTCACATGAAAACATCTTCCACATTTTCAGCGAAACTCATGATCTGGAGATTTGACACTCCTCCGTAGCCAGTTTTAACGTGGCTGGCTTGTACGGTATTTTTAATAAAAACGATAGAATAAACCAGCGCTGGAATTTTCGAAAAATGATAAGCGATGCTGAATTTAAATCGAAAAAGCTCCGGCGAGAGCACCGATGAGACGAGACGAGCGCGTTCACCGCGCGCCTCGCATAAACGGGCAATTAAGCGCGGCATCGGCGCGAGACAATCGCACGCGATTGCGCCTCTCCGTCGCGCTCGCGGCTCCTTCTCGCTCGCGAGCCTCGGTGCAGCTGCGCGCTCGCACAAGGCGCTCGCTTATGCCTTATTTTCGCGCTCGCACCATCTTTCTGCGAGGGCCGCTCGCCCGCAAGATTTATGTCCCGACGCCATCTTTATGCGCGCGCGCCCCGGCCCCCGAAGGCTGCTATAATGCCTCTCTCGGCGTGACTTTGACCGCGTCGGGCTCGATTATTAATGCCCGTGTCACTTCGGCCCCGACGGCCCCGCCGCGCTGATAACTCAAAGGGACGCGGTGCGCGCGCGCGGCGAAAAAAGAGAAGAGGGAATTGAAAATCGAGGAAAGTCCGCTTTGATCGGAGCGGGTAATTTCGCTCGGCGAATGGAATTAAATTGAATGCGTTTGCGCGCCGTGTACGCGAAGCGAATAATCGGATGAACGCCGCTGCGTATTCGATCGTTACGTTATTAATGGATCGCCGATAAATCACCAAGGATGCCTCGGTTTATTTTTACCAGAGGCGAGAAATCAGTCTCGCGACTTGGACGAATCTTTTCGCGGCTCAGTAATTGCTTTGTCGTTAATCAGCTAACTGGCTTTATGCCGTTGCTCTTGTACAAAGTTTCGATCGTTTGATTATTAATCACCGCGCACCCGTCATTTCCATCGTATTCGTAAGTTTGCGATGTTTCAATAATTAGCGGCTTCTGGTTCGCTGGACTTCGCTATTCTCGTCCGGGTATATTGATCCGAGGCAACCGGCGAAAGCGCAGATAACGATGAGCTTATAGATATTGTAAGTTATTCCTCTTTTCTGTCGTTTTTTGTTCGGGCGGTCTGCCCTTCGATTCCCGATAGGCAGAACGAAGTTGGGCGCAGACGGGGAGACTTTTCAATTCTCTTCCACGCTTAAGTCTCGTTACCCGTTTCCTTGTTTTCTCATTCCGCTTTCGTTCCTTCGTTCTCCCCCCCCCCCCCCCCCCCCCCCCCCCCCCCCCCCCCCCCCCC